>PVJS01005362.1:0-64484 GCA_004027185.1 Glis glis | reverse complement strand
GAAATACACACAATGGAATTCTACTCAGCAATAAAGAAGAACAAAATAACAGCATTTGCAAGAAAATGGAAAGATCTGGAGAGCATTATGTTAAGTGAGATTAGCCAATCACAAAAAATGAAGGGTCATATGTTTTCATTAATATGCGCAACTTAGGAAGTAGTGGGGACACAAAAGGGACTCCAATGACAATGGAGAAACCTCAGTGGTGCAAGGGAAGGGGTACAAGGGAAGGGGAAGGGTAAGAAAGTAGTGAATCCATGGAATTACTGTCATAAACAATGTGTATATATGAGATTATACCAACATCATTCTCAGTGCTACATGTGGGGGGAAGGCGGGGGGGGGGAGGGACACCAAGAGCTATGTGTATGTATGTTAACACCAAACTGATACTCATTGTGATGTGAGACTACAATGCACCAATAAAAACATAAAAAAATAATAAATAAATAAATAAATAAATAAAAATTTTAAAAAAAAAGTGCTCCTGGCTGCTGTGCTCATGAGAGTGGGGATTGGTGGGTGAGAGGGATGCAGGAAGGGTGGTGGGGAGGTAGGTGGGTTTGGGTTTGTGCAGCTGATGGTGATGGTAGCTTGGACTTGAGTGAAAGAGGTGTGGGCACTAGGGGCATTGGCCTTGGCAGGAGAGACAGCAGGCCAGAGGGACAGTCAGAGGTGAGGCCTAGGTTTAGGTCTGAGCAACGGGTTGAATGGCGGTGCCATTATGAAAATGGTGCTGTGGATTGAATGTTGGTGTCTCCTGCAAATTCATATGTTGAAATCCTAATCCCTAATGTGATAGAATTTGGAGATGGGACCTTTGAGAGGTATTTAGGTTATGAAGGTGCTGCCCTCCTGATGGGATTAGTTTCCCTAAAGGAAGAGCTTGTTTCCCCTCTGTCTCGTCTCAGTTGTGTGAGGACACAGCAAGAAGACAGCTATCTACCAGCTACTAGGAAGTGGACCTTCACCAGAACCTAACCAGGAGAGTTCTCTGATCTTCCTAGCCTCTACACCTGTGCGAAAGAAATTTCCTTGTTTTTAAAGCCACCCAGTCTATGGTAATTTGTTACAGCAACCCAAACTGACTAAGATACATGGGAATGAGGTAGTTAATGACAAAAGGCAAGACAAGTTCTAGAGATCTGCTGCACAGCATTGTGACTGTAGTTAGCAAGACTGTATTGTGCACTTCGAAAGCTGTTAAGGGGGTAGATTTCATGTTAGGTCTTCTTATCACAGTAAGAAAAAGAAAGGAAGCTGGGCATGGTGGCGGGCAACTATAATTGCGGTACTTGGGAGGCTGAGACAGGAGGATTGCAGGTTCTAGGTCAGCCTGGGAAACAGTGAGACTGTTTCAAAAATAATAGGTAAAATAGGACTGGGGTGTAGCTCAGAGGTATAATGTTCCTGGGTTCATCCCCCAGTACCCGTGCAAATGCACACACACACACACACACACACACACACACACACGCACACACACACACACACGAGGGAGGGAGGGAGGGAGGGAGGGAGGGAGGGAAGGAAGGAAGGAAGGAAGGAAGGAAGGAAGGAAGGAAGGAGAGGAGGGCTGAATTTGATGATTTCTAAAATTTCTATAGGATTCACAGAAGACTAAACCCTGGACTTAATATACAAGTACTGCTACAGTTTGGATGATGTTAGTCCCAGAGTTCCATGTGCTGGGAGCTGCATGCTCAGTGTTAGTATGGTGTTAGGAGGTGAGACCTTTAAGAGGTGGAGTCTGTTGGGAGGCTCACAGGCAATCGGGGTATGCCCTTGGGAGGGACTGTGGGGCTTCAGTCTCTCTCTGGCTACCTATTTCAAGATGAGCTCTCTCCTTCCCACCTTCCCTCTGACAATTGCCATCTGCCAGGAGGCAACAGTGCTGAGCAGGGCCACAGCCTGCACCACACTGTTTGAACTTTCAGCATCCAAAACTATGAGCTAAATAACCCTACTTTCAAAAACGAAATTAGCTTGCCTCAGATATTTCATTGCAATAATGAAAAATGGACTAATACAAATGCCTAGATTGTAGTCCTGCTCTGCCCCAACTAATGGGGTCTTAGAGAAGTAGTTTAAGTGACCTTAATTTTGTAAGTTAGAGCACAAGCTGCATTGTACATCTCAGGAGATTCCCTTTCTGCATCATCTCTCATGTCACATGTTACTTGAAATGCCAGTAAAATCAACTTTAAAAAGATTATGAGAAAATGTTTACTATATAGTGAGGGAGCCGAGTATAGAGCTTATCGATCATCAAAAAGAGAAGTATGTACACACGTGTAATCAAAAGATAAGGAGGTGCGTACCAGTGTGTTGATAGTGGGTATGCTGTAGCAGTGAAATTATGAAATGTTTCTTCTGTAGTCTTTTTTTTTTTTTCAAAATTCCCACTATCAACTTGTGTAACTTTTGAAATCAGAAAAAAAAATGGTTTCTTTGATTTTTGAAAAGTTAAGGACTTAATGTTGTCTCATAAGTTGAGGTGCCCACGAGCTGGATGATCTGATTGCGACTTCTAGTGTCAAGCACATCTTTTGACATTTCCCACTAATTCTCTGTTCTTTCCTTTTTGCCATTTAATAAACAATGGGCAAGACTTCTACATGCCCTGATGTATTGACATGAAATGACTCTGGCCTATGTGGATCAAATTCCCCCATCACATGTAGGAAAGCATTCAAAATGAATCTGAGAAGTGCTCACACACACACATTTGCAAAGCACTTTGGACACATTAGAGACTGCAGACTTGCTTCTGTCCAGTCATCAAATAATACTCATACCTTCTGAAATTCACAGAAAGTCCCAAAGAATCAGAAATTTATGTTTCATCACAAATGGTCTCCAAATAATAGAGCCCTGCTTTCTTAAAATATGTTTTTCAAAGAAGAAAAAGGAAGAATTTTTTTTGACAAACTGAGGAAAAAAGAAGCCAGGCATGGTGGCACACACCTATAATCCCAGTACTGGGAAGGCTGAGACAGGAGGATGGCAGGTTCACAGCCAGCCTCAGCAACCTTGCAAGCCACCCCCACCGCAACTTAGTGAGACGCTATTTCAAAATAAAATAATAAAATAGAGCTGGGGATGTAGCTCAGGGGTAGAATGCCTCTGGGTTCACTCCCCAGTACCACAAAAATAAATGATAGATGATAATGATAGATAGATGATAGATAGATAGATAGATAGATAGATGATAGATGATGGATAGATAAATAGATGGAAGATAGGCAGATAGATGATAGATAGATAGATAGATAGATAGATAGATAGATAGATGATAGATAGATAGATAGATAGATAGATATAGATAGATAGATAGATAGATAGATAGATAATAAATAGAAGTACTCTCTCTCTTTTCCCCTAGATAGATAGATAGATGATAGAAGATGATAGATGATGATGATGATGATAGATAGATGATAGATAGATTGATAGATAGATGATAGATAGATAGATGATAGATAGATAGATAGATAGATAGATAGATAATAAATAGAAGTACTCTCTCTCTCTCTTTTCCCCTCTCATCTGTTGTAGCAGAAGCCAGACGCCTTCGGGTGCATACCACAGTGTTATCCTGTGCTCTGTAAATCTGCTCTCTCCTCCCTGCCTCATTCTACATGGTAAAATCTCCATGGCTCAATATGGCTGGGGATGTCCTACTTTCTCTCCTTCTCTTTGAATTAAATCCTCTGAGAAGCACCAAGGTATGGCAAAATAGACTTGGGCTTTGGATCAAGGAGTCATGGGCACAGACCTTGGCTCGACTGTTTTGTCTTAGAAACTCCAAGTGGCGTCTCAGTTCCCTAGTCATCGCCCTGTGGAATGGGAGCCTGTTCCCAGACTGAGATGGAGGACAAGTGGATTTCACCTATAGCCAGAAAGCAGGCAGATCTTGAGCTGGCTTCTCCCTCCCTGATCATCTTGTACATATGAGTCCATCTCTGTGACACTCCAAAGTAGATTGCTTTTCCTCTCTACCCACTGTTTCTGTTCAGGTTCAGGAACTTATACTTTCTCAAGTGGATTAATACAATTATCCTGCCATTGGTCTCTTGCCTCTTATATCGCATTGTCCCCAGCCCAGCGGTCACATTGCAGTCAGGGTGACCTTTCTAGAATGAAGTGATTCTTGTCATTTCTTTGCTTAAAACTCTTCAGGGATTTCCTCTTGCCCTCAAGAAAGAGCCCCAAGTCCTCAGCACTAAGATCAAGGTCCCTCATGATCTGACTGCTGTTTCGAGAGTCAAGCTCATCTTTTGTCATTTCCCCTCATTCTTTGCAGTTTCCCAAATGTTCAGCATGTTCCTACACATCAAGGGTTTTCGACACACCATCCTTTGCCCAGAATATTTTGCCCAATCCCTCTTTCCCTCTTCCCACATCAAGTCATCATGTAGCTTCTTGCTACTCAAAGTAGCAGTGACACCGCACGGGAGAGCCTTAGAAATGCAGAAGAGCGGGCTCTAGCTCAGATTTCCTAGATCAGAATCATCAACAAAACAAGATTCTCCCGTGATTCCTGGACACAGGAAAGTTTGGCAAGTTGTGGTCTATCTAATTCCTACTCACAGTTATGTTAGGTTCCACCTCCACCCTGAAGTCTTCGATCCTTCTGTCTTTATTCTACCTAGTCTATAGCAAATGCCTTTCTCTCATCTCCCATTATCTTGTGTTTCTCTCCTTATCATTTTCTTTCTTTTTTTTTTTTGCGGTACTGGGGATGGAACCCAGGGGCATTCTACCTCCGAGCTACACCCCCAGCCCTATTTTATTCTTTATTTTGAAACAGGGTCTCACTAAGTTGCGGAGGGCCTCACTAAGTAGCTGAGGCTGGAGGCGATGCCGGATCCTTCTGTCTCAGTCTCCCAAGTACTGGGATTACAAGTGTGCGCCACCACACCCAGCTCATCATTTTCCATATTCTACTGTTCTAGACTCTTCTGTCACCCCCTCCAGGAGCTATACACTACTGTATTCACAGAATTTAGCAGAAAGTCTGGTCGTATATAGTAGGTACTCAACAAATCTCCCTGGAATTAATGAAAGGACCAACCAGGCCAAATAAAAGTATGAGTAGAGGAGGTTTGCTTAGTTATCTTTTTGCCTTTTTCTTCCTCTGAGATGGTTCTCCTTTCTGGTTCTTGCTACATGTTAACTGGTAACCACTAGGATTAAGAGCACCCTTGGGAACAGCTATTCTCCCCACATTCCCTCAGGCCAATAGCTGCAGGCATTTGAACGAATGCATCTTCCAGCTCTTTACTTGGCTATGGATTCAGCTCAGCTTCCTAATAAAAGCTTTGGGTTCAGATGACATTTTTGAAGGGCCAGAAATTCCCTAGAAACCCTAGCTTCGTCTTGCTCTATGAGATGGGTTTCCTGAACTGAGTCACCTTCTCTATTCAGGAGTTTTAGCTGAATGTTGCTCATACTGCTGCAAAATCCCAACCACATGGAGGGAAAAGAGCCGGGAAAGGCCCAGGCACATGGTGTCTCCATCCACCATCCACCATCCACCATCGCGTGTGCGGGTGACTCAGGACTGAAACGTAGGGATGCTGGCCAAATCCCAGCATGGCCGGAGTTCCTTCCAGCGCCTGGCCAGCCCCGATAGCAAAGAAAAGCAAACAAAAGGAACATTCTTTCAACTTGTGAGCCAAACAAAGACCCTACTGAGAAAACTCAAGGAGCAGTAAAGCTGTAAAATCAACAGAAATGGGGGCCTGTCTGTGGAGCGGGCATCTGGTTTCAATGTAAACATCCTTAAAATGCTTCGAGGATGAATACACATTTGAATAATTTATTATTAAAGTGGTTTTCCCCCATGGATATTTAGTGAAGACGCAGACCTGAGGATATCCTTGCATTTGCCCAGCTCAACCGCAGTTCCCCACCCTGTTTAGACCTTTTCTGAGTGGACCAGAGAGAAAAACCTTTGAAAGCAAATGAAACAGAACCATCTGCAAAAATCCAGGGTCGCCTAGCTGGACTCAGGTTTATTTTGAAAGATGCACATGAACATCACACCTTAAGCATATTATACAGTTTGCCTAGGAAGCCAAGAGTGAGGGTGGGAAGGGGGAGCAAGGGTCCCTGCCTGCTCTGGCTTCTGTCTAGAGGTTCTTAAGTGGAAATTTATCTAGGATTACACTCCTTGCTTAAGATCCTCAGTGTAAACTGAGTGACATTATAGAACAGAGATTGCAAATTAGTAACCAAGTCATGTTTTACTTGGACCATGCTAGCAATGCAATCCCTATTAGAATACCATGGTCATTCTTCACAGATCTAGAAAAATCAGTCCTTAAATTCATATGGAACAACAAAAGACTCAGAATAGCCCAAATAGTTCTCAGCAATAAGAACCATGCAGGAAGCATCACAATACCTGACTTCAAACTATACTCCAGAGCCATAGTAACAAAAACCACATGGTATTGGCACAAAAGCAGACACATAGACCAATGAAGATTCAGAATAGAAGATTCAGAAATAAATCCACACATTTACAGCCAACTGATTTTTGACAAAGGTGCCAAAAACATACACTGGGGAAAAGATAGACTTTTCAACAAATGATGTTGGCAAAACTGGTTATCCATATGTAGAAAAATGGAAATAAATCCCACTTTCACACCATGTCTTTCAAAAGAAGGTCTTAAGGTGGTTGCCAACATTTAAAACATTTCTGCATGACAACCCCTGGCTGGATCTGAGTCACCACCACCACTTTGGAAAAGACACACATTCCAGTGTGTTCCCATCTTGACCACTCCCTTTCATCTAGCCCAGGTAGTTCATCCAGGCTAGCTTTCCGGGACACATGCACAGACACACGTCCTAGGGCAGAGCCCTGAGGGTGTAAAGGAAACAAGTTGTGTCTCCCCTGGTCAGTCATGTTGGTCCATCTCATCCAGGGGCCTGACTTGGTATTATGTGACTTTTATTTTTTAACATGGTAGAAATTTTCTTTACATTGTAACTTTTGCAAAACCATATGAATGTTAATGTAATATATATATGTATAATATGTGAATCATATATTATACACATCATATGAATGCTAACATAATATATGTATACTATATGTATAATATATGCATATCATATATTCATATGATATATAGCATCATATGAATGCTAACATAATATATATGCATATATGTATATAATATGCATATATGTATATATATGCATACATATATACATACTCAACTGCAGTTCCCCACTCTTTAGACCTTTTCTGAATGGACCTGAGAGAAAAACATTTGAAAGCAAATGAAACAAAACCACACACACACATATGTGTGTATATATACATATATATATACATATATACAAGCATATAATATACTATAATGAGGATTCAAACATGCCACTGTCAGGAGCATTTTTGTAAATAATCTTTGTCTGGAGTACAAGGAGCTAGAGGTCTTTTCTTGGCATTTCCTATTTTGTGCACCTCCTTTTGCTCCTTACCTTTCTGTCCTTAAGTATAACCCTCTATGGGTTCGTCTACAATCTTGATTTCTAGCCTTTACAATTTTGGTTGCCCTAAAATCACCACTCCTGCATGCCTGCAGGTTGAAGGATACAATTTTCCTTCATAGGAGCAGTAAAGTTGTGTTGGCAATGTCAACCAGCCTGGAGCTGTTTAGGCTCTAAATGGCAAAGGACACCAGGAATGAAAGGCCTTGTTCTCCAACATTGATACCAACCAAGGCTCCTGAACGTTCAAAGATGAAAACAGGTTGCTTCTGAGCTCCTTGGGAGAAGGGAACCAAGACTTATTAGCCTCTCAGGTCCCACATCCTGGTCACAGTGCCCAGTGCTAAGTCTTGAATGGAACTGGCCCCCAGCAAATGTCTGTCAAACTAAGACACTTTCAATTCTAGACAATGGCAAAGTGCTCCTGCATCTTTCTTCAAGAGTACCTGCTGTTTTAACTTTTATAATGAAAGTACTTTATAAAATTACAAGTTCTTAAAACTCTCAATCCCTAGGAAAATGTATTTGAACCTATGAAAATGTATTTACAGGTACTAGGGCAATTCACATATAACAGATCTTAGAAATCACAAAGATCATAATTTCCTTAAGATAGGCAGCCAGCCTCAGATGAGTCAAAGATTTGCCCAAGAGCAGTCTGGTTAAGATTCTCTCTCTGTCTCTCTCTCTGTCTCTCTCTGTCTCTCTCTCTCTCTCTCTGTCTCTCTCTCCCTCCCTCTCTCTCTCTCTCTCTCATACTAGGGATTGAACCCACAGGCATTCTTCCTCCAAGATATACACCCAGACCTTTTTAAAAAATTTTTTTTATTTTGAAACAAGGTATCACTAAGTTGCTGAGGCTGACCTTGAACCTGTGATCCTCCTTTCTCAGCCTTACAAGTACTGGGATTACGAGTGTGCACTACCATGCCCAGTTCAGACCACTTGATTCTTAGTCCAGTAATTATTTCCCAGCACTAGGGACTCTGCCGAGCCCAGGAAAGTGGCTCTAATATGGCTGGTGTGTGAGCAGTGCCCTGCCACACACTGTGATAGAGCTGGGCACTTCTGAAGGGCAACTTGGCTTGACAGGTGGACACCCCCTAGAAAGGCTAATTGGCAAACCAAGAAAATACAGATGTAAACACAAGAGCTGTTCTATCACTTCATGTTTAAGACAGATGCCTCAGTTGTCCTGGGGCCCGATGAGAGAATACACCTGTCCTGGGTTGAACAGTGTCTTCCCCAAATTCATATATTGAAACCCTAATCCATAGCATCTCAGTGTGTGATTGTATTCAAAGGTGGGGTCTTGACAGAGGTAATCTAGTTAAAAGGCAATCAACAGGGTGGGCCCCATCCAATATGACTAGTATCTTCATAAGGAAGAGGAGGTTAGGAGGCAAGCACTGAAGGAAGACCAGGTGGCACTAGGCATGGTGGTGCATACCTGTTATCTCAGTGCTTGGTAGGCTGAGACAGGAGGATCACAGGTTCAAGGCCAGCCTCAGCAACTTAACAATGCCCTCAGTAACTTAGCAAGACCCTGTTTCGAAATAAACAATAGGCCGGGCGTGGTGGCTCATGCTTGTAATCCCAGTACTTTGGGAGGCGGAGACCGGAGGATCCGGGTTCATGGCCAGCCTCAGCTCTCTCTCTCTCTCTCTCTCTCTCTCTCTACCTAGTGAGGCCCTCCGCAACTTCGTGAGACACGGTTTCAAAATAAAGTATAAAAAAATAGGGCCGGGGGTGTAGCACGGAGGTAGAACGCTCCCTGGATTCAATCTCCGGTACCGCAAAAAAAAAAAAAAACATTCTGGATCCAATGACTAACCAAATAAACGCCCTAGAATAAATTAAACATGTAAATAAGAGGATGGCCATCAACCTCTAACAGCATAAAAATCACTTTCAGCTGGTTAATATTTTGTTGGAACTGGTCAAAAGAATAACCAGCTAGTAGTCTTTAAAATTATGGTGTGACAATATTTTAGAAATGAGACAAACATTACTTCTTGATTCAATACTTGTTGATCCCTATTCACATAAGGATTGAAATCATGTTTGATTTTTTTTTTAGTGAAATCATGTTTGATGATACTTTCTACATAGAAATGCTGTTTTATAATATGCAAAAGCTGGCAAGAGGGATTGTTTGATCCTTTGGTTCTTTTGAGGATTCTGTACAATTTTATGTCAGATTCTGCAGGAACCCCGAGACATGACTGCCCAGGCAAAGTTGTTAGCCATGATGAAAGTGAAATTGAATCATTTTTTGAAAACATCTCTAGAGGATAGCACCCATTTAAGAAGGCAATTATAGTAAGAGACCCGATACCTGAGACTTAAAGTGGAAATCAGGGTGCTGCATGGGGGCTGGTTTGACATCAGCCATTTGTAAGACAAAGGCAAAGAGAAATGCTGTTGAACAATCTGTCAGCTGGTGGCCTTTTTAGGCACCTGCAAAAACAAACCTAGTCTATTAAAGATCCTGTAAAGAATAAAAAAGCTATAATATGCTGGCTATTACTAGTAGTAGTAATAATAATTATTATTATGGTCCATTCACATCAGCATTCAAGGCTCTCCACAAGATGGCAGTGGCTCATGTTTCTGGTGTGATTTCCTGCCGTGCTCCAGTCCAACTGGAGTCCCATTCCCTCCTACTTGGGTTTTGCTCATGTTCTTTCTGACATCGCTGCCATGCCCATGGCCCCATCCCATCTGTGCCTATTAAAATCCTCATTGGGCCAGAATGCTTGGGTTTGAATTCTAGGCTGCCACAAAGTAGTTGTGTGACTTTGGGCAAGTTTCTTAACCTCTCTGTGCCTTGATTCCTCATCTGCAAAATGGGGATTTAAAATAGTCTTATCTCATAGGGTTGCTCTGGTGATGAAATGAGATATTAACTCTAAAACAGTGCCTTGGCCATATTCATACCGTCCCCCATCGGCTTCCTGGGGATACTGTTGATGCTTCTTTGTACTGGGCTAGTGCACTAGATGTTGGGAGTGTAAGGCTACTCTGTATGGCTCTAATAGTAATCAATAGTAATTAATAATTAAGTTATTTCTGCTAACTCTGACCTAAAGATTGAATTAAATTAAATGATTAAATATTAATGTATGTGATCAAACACCTACTTTGAAGCTTGTTTTTTGCTCCATTCTATCTACTTATTGGGGGCCTCTTGTGCCCTCTGCTTATTAACTAACTTCCAGTGTCAGGGGAGGCCATTCCTCCACGCTTCCTAACATGGAATTATCTGGCTAACTTCTCTAAGTGACTCCTCTGTCCCTCCCAACCTGCTGGCATTCCCAAAGCCATTATCAGAGAGGGGGCTGAAGAGCAAGAGTTCAAGACAGATAGGGCTTCCTGGGACTCAGAGCAGAGGGGATTTTTGCTGTCATCTGTTCCCTGCTGGCTGACACTCTAAGTGGTTGTCACTCCCTTGTGCAGAAGAGAAAACTCCATATAAGGTGAGGCCTTAGCAGCCCTCTGAAGAGTCCCTGAGTCCCCGGGGCTGTGAGCCTTCTTGGGGGAGAGTAGCACACCCCTGGAAGAGATTCCAGCCCACAGCACGGTGCATGGCCAACTGGTGCAGCAACAAAGTACATATTGTTACCTCTGAGCACCGAGCTCCTCAGGCTAGTAAAAATACGCATTAGACCTTTTTAATGGGACGAGGGGAGTTGGCTTCCCACACCGTTCTGGATGGAGTCATAACACAAATAAACTATATGCTGGGGTCTGAATGCATGAAGCCCAGAGCCAGGCTGCGTGGTCACCACGGGGGGCAACCCAGACCACTGTGTAAATCAAGTGCAGAAGCCAAGGGGTTCTTCCACCGGTATCCCTCCATGCTGGTGCGCAGAAAAGACTCCCTGGACCACTTCCCGGCGGTCCTTACTGCCTGCCGCTGCCTTTCTAAACATGCATATTGCCCTTAGAGTTGATGATTTCTGCCCATTTTTATTGCAGCTCGCAGCTGGACAACATTTTGGATGACGTAGAGTGGAACCCAGTGACAGGAGAGGGTGGGGGGTAGACTCTGCAATTCCTGTCTGATCCTTCTTGGAACTGAGTCTCTCTCTCTCTCTCTCTCTCTCCCCCCCCCAACCCGAAGAAATCATGCCACAGAGGGAGCGAGAACTTGGAACTCTGAGTTCCATTTTTATGTTTATTTCATTTTATTTATTTATTTTTATTTATATTTGGTGCCAGGGATTGAACCCAGGGGCATTCTACCTTCAAGTTACACCCCCAGCCCTGTTTTATTTTTATTTTGAAACAGGGTCTCATTAAGTTGCTGAGGGTCTCGCTAAGTTGCCGAGGCTGGCTTCAAATCTGCGATCCTCCTGTCTCAGCCTCCCATATACTGGCATTACAGGCGTGCACCACCATACCAGGGCCCAGAGTTCCATTTTCAAATGGAGCCCATGCTTATCGCTGGCCATGGCGGCAGTCCAAATAATTGGACCTGCCACTCTACGAAACTGTTGGGCTCTGATGACGAGTAAAAGAAAAACCTGTGTTCGCTGTTGGGGCTTGATTTAAAGGCTGAATAAACTATCCAAAAAGTTGCTTGGTGCCTAGGCTGAGAGTAAGGAGCTCTGGGAGCCAGAAACGACAAGGTCTGAGGGCACACAAGGACTGACAGAGCTCCTGGTGCCTTCGTTCTAGAGTGTTCTGGAATAGAGGAGAAGAGCAAGAAGTGTATCAAAATCTGCTAAGAAGTTGGGGGATCCCAGCACCCAAAGCGCTAAAGCTGGATTCAGTGGATAGTGGTCAGTCGTTTTCCACTCACATGATGGATAACACAGGCAGGTACAGTTTCCAGAGGCTGTGAGATAGATCCTGATGTTAGTTCGAGCACATCTGGCCTGTGTAGAACATTCCTGGGCCCTAGTTAATGCACTGGATCCAATGATGTTAAAGGACAATAAAGATTTATTGGGGTGGGGATTTCTAAACACTGTTTGCTTGATTTATTCCAAATGAGATGTTAAAGTAGTGAATCACTGTCTTAGCCCCTCTAGTCCTCAACCCACTTATGAAATCATAAGACATTTGGGTCTAGCGGAGACCTAGCAACCCTCTGACAACCTTCTCCTTTATAGAAAGAAGAAGCGGAGGCTCAGAGAAGGGCCCCAGGCCACGCACTAGAAGACAGTGCTGGCTGAGATCTGCAAAATATTGCTCTTTATCCTCATAATTGAGAAAATTTGTCATTTATTTTGCTTGCAGTATGACAACCATATTTCAGTACAGAAAATCGTTTCTTCAAAGTCTCCGTAATGATTCCTAATCTAGTTATTTTTCTAACTCAAAACACATAATTTCTAGGTAGGAACCCTGTTCTCTGCTCAGTGTATCTGACAGCATCTCTCCTGTCATTCCTGTTTCTTTATCCTTTTTCTCTGTACTTTGAGGGGAATTTCAGATTTATCTTCTCCAATAACAATTTGGTCTTCTAGTGGTTCTGCTCAGTTATTTACTGCATCTAATAAGAATTTTAATTCTGCTCTTGAGGGTTTGGCTTTCAGACTTATTTTACTTATTTTGCATTTTTATTTCTACCTCATTTCCTCCCACCATCCCTATGACCTTGTGATTTTCTATTTCTGCTTTTATAGAACACAGACAGAAGAGCACAGCCGCATACTAAACAAGACCCAAAGAGCAGATTTTGTCATTTGCTCAAATTCATTCATTATTTGCTTATTAAGTACTTATGATAAGCACTATGCTAACTAAGTTCTGATGTTGGGGATAAAAATACAAACAAAATTGGTCTCCTGTTACTCAAGTGCATTTAAAATGTGTTTGCATCTGTATTAAGAAGTTCATGCTGGGCGTGGTAGTGCACGCCTATAATCTGAGTACTTGGGAAGCTGAGACAGGAGTAACCCAGGTTGTAGGCCAGCCTCAGCAACTTTGTGAGACCCTGTTTCAAAATAAAATAAAGGGCTGAGGGTGTAGCTCAGAGGTAGAATGCCCCTGGGTTCAATCCCGAGGACTATATTTTATATATATATTTGGCCTGGCTCCTGCAATACTGCAATAGACAATTTTCAGAGGTCTCATTTTCCTCTAAACTCTTCAGACTGATGCTCCTTTTCCTACAGTCTACAGCAATTTTTATTACTGATTCCAAGTACAGCAGTCTTTCCCATAACTTTTTTTGGATACAGTTATTTAGATAAGGTGAACTCTTGTTGGACTTCGCGTCCACATCGTGCAAGGCATAGGTTGGCCTTGTCGACACCCACCCTCGCTTGTGGGACTGCCTCCCTCCTGCAGCTGGAGGACAGGTGGACATGCGGCTTCTCCCAGACTCCAGAGCCAAATGCAGCTCTGATTCCTTGAGCCTGACTCACCCTACATGAAAACCACAGCCGCAGCATGGGGAGTATTTCTGCCATAAATCTTACTTCTTGGACCCATCTATGTGCTGAACTTGGGAAACTACACTTCCCAGGATGCAATTACACATCACACATACTTCAGGGGTGGGAGGGGATGATCCTTCTGTTCTTTCATCCTGTGGTTTGCAGAATGGCTGAGGTTGGTGAACAGAAAAAGAAGGATGGGTAAACGGGAGAGGCATTTTTGGCTGCCTTAAAAGGAAACAGCTGCTGGAAGGAGGAGGAGGGCTACTTTGCTTTCTGGCTGGAATAGACAGGTCAGCCCCTCCAACTCTGCGGTTCATGCAGGGAGACCACTCCTGGACTGGACCGGACTGAGGCTACGGGCCATCTGACAATCACGCTTTTCAGTAAACGCGGAGGCAAGCGTTTCCTCTTGTTTCTGAGTCTTTCTGGGCATCTTTGAGAGAAGTTTTGAGCTGCAATAGGGCTGCTCTCCAGATGCCAGTGCCCTGCGGTCCACATATGCTTTGTAATCTTCTCTACCCCAAATACAACAAGCAGATATGAAACTAAAATAGAAGCTAGGTTAACCACGCAAGGGGCCAGCATATGTTTATGTGGTGTGGGTCAAAGAAGTATATAATCCTGCATGCACATTATAAATGCCCTGTAAATCCGAGACTAACAACCCTAAATGGAAATGGTCATGGTCTGCGTAGAAGCCATATAGAACATAGACAAAGGAGGACTTACACGACTCAACAAGAGGGGGAAAACTGCCTGACTTTGTCGGTTGCTGGAATTCATGCATTCTTTCTTTCGTTGAGTATCAATGGTATGCCAAGCACTGTGCGAGGTGCTAAAGTTGGGGATAAAAATATAAGCAAGATATAGTCCCTGTTCTCAAAGTGTGTGTGTAGATGTGGACGTATATATGTATTGAAAGTGCACATGAAAGCCGGGCATGGTGGCGCACGCTTGTGATCCCAGTACTTGGGAGGCGGAGACCGGAGGATCCGAGTTCGTGGCCAGCCTCAGCTACTTAGTGAGGACCTCTGCAACTTCATGAGACCCGGTTTCAAAATAAAGTATAAAAAAGTAGGGCTGGAGGTGTAGCTCAGAGATAAAATGCCCCTGGGTTCAATCCCCGGTACCGCAAAAAAAAAAAAAAAGAAAGTGCACATAAACAACTATCATGCAAGGTAGAAAGCGTTTATTGCCTGAAGACAGGCTTCAACTCTCCAATGCCTTTCTTCCAGCTTGCAGCAAAAGTAAACTCCTTCTGCCAAGATAATTTCAATAGGAAAATGAAATGTTTTGAACATCTTATGATATGAAATTGGGTATCTGTATCTCCCCCTACCTTCCTACGTTCACAAAAATTAATTCGAGGTGGATCTTAGAACTGGGAGTGATGGCACACACCTGTAAATGCAGTACTTGGGAGGCTAAGACAGGAGGATCGTAGGTTTGAGGAAAGCCTCAGCAACATAGTGAGACTCTCAGCAACCTAGCGAGACCCTTTTTCAAATAAACAGATAAAAAGGGCTGGGGGTATAGTTCAGAGGTATAATGATTCTGGGTTCAATCCCCAGTACCACAAAATAAATAAATGATGAATCTTAGAACTAACTCTAAATGCTGAGAGCATAACACTTCTAGAAGAAAATATTTTCATGACCTTGGAATAGACAAACATTTCTTACACAGGACACAAAAAGTTCTAATCATAAAAGAAAAAAACTGTTAAATCAAATTTCATCCGAATTAAAAATTCCTGCCATCAAAAAGTACCATTAAGGCAATAAATATACAAGTAATAAAATAACATATATTATATATAACATAAATAATAATATATAATATATGTTACACATATAGTAGGTATAGTATATACTATGTGACATATAATATACATAACACATATGGAAAAACGGATAGGTAAATATAGATAAAGATCTGTTAAAAGACTCATATAGAACATGTTTTTGAAAATTCCTACAAACAATAAAAGTACAAAGAACCCAATTTTAAAAGCCTGGGCAAAACACATGATCAGACACTGCACCAAAGAAGGATACATGGACACCAAAAAGCTGCTTACAATGTGTTCGACATCAGATGTAAGCAGGGAAATGCGAATTAAAGTCACAGTGAGGTGTATTTTTTTTTTTTTTTTTTTTGCCAAATGGAGGCTGGGCGTGGTGGCGCACGCTTGTAATCCCAGTACTTTGGGAGGTGGAGACCGGAGGATCCGGGTTCACGGCCAGCCTCAGCTCTCTCTCTCTCTCTCTCTTTCTCCCTCTCTCCCTGTCTCTCTCTCTCTACCTAGTGAGGCCCTCCACAACTTCGTGAGACCCGGTTTCAAAATAAAGTATAAAAAATAGGACCGGGGGTGTAGCGCGGAGGTAGAATGCCCCTGGGTTCAATCCCCGGTACCGCAAAAAAAAAAAAAAAATAGCCAAATGGATAGACTAACTGTGGTGTAGTTACACAATGGGATGGTGCTCCACGATGAACTGGTATTACAACATCGATGAAACTCTAAAACGGTAGATTGAGCAATAGAACCCAGACTCAGACGCATACATACTGCATTATTCCATTTACAAAGTTCAAGAATAGCGATAGAGCCGGGCGTGGTGGCACACACTTTTAATCCAAGTACCTGGGAGGCTGAGACCCAGAGAATCTGTGTTTGCAGCTAGCCTCAGCCACTTAGTGAGGCCTCTGCAACTTAGTGAGACCCTGTTTCAAAATAAAGAATTAAAAATAGGGCTGGGGCTGTAGCTCAGTGGTAGAATGCCCCTGGGTTCAATCCCCAGTACCACACACACACACACAAAAAAAATAGCGATAGATATCAGAACATGGGCTATCTCTGCACTGGAAAGAGAACTGACCGGAAAGTGTTACAAAGGACCTTTTTGAGATGATGGAAATGCTCCACATCTGGTTCTGCACGATGGCTTCAGGGCGTATGTAATTGCTAAAGCCCTTCAAGACGGATATTTAGGGTCTGTACATTTTTTTCTTACCTCCATTTTTAAAAGCACAAAAGTCCTTAAATGATTTTAAAAGGTCCTACATGACCTGGCCCCCCTGCTACCTCCTAGACCTCATCTCCTCTCATTCCTGCCTCACTCACTCCAATCCAGCCACGCAGGCCTTTTTGCTGTTTCTTTAACATACCAGGCAGTCTGCTAACTCAGGGAACAGGTCTCACTATTGCCTCTTCCTTGAAAGTTCTTCCAACAGATAGCTACGTGGCTTGTTTCTCCACCTTCATCAGGTCCCTGCACAAATGCCACCCTAGCAAAGAAGCCTTCCTTATCCAACCTATACGAAACCCAAAAGCCACCCCCCATACCACCTCACCCCTCTCCCCACTCACCCTGGTGTTGTCCAGAGCACTCATCAACATCTGCCAGGTAAGAGAGTTACTACACCTTTGTTTATTGTTGGTCTCTTTCTCCTGGAAAGAAAGTTTCTTGACAGTAGTGACTCTTTTGCTCACTGCTGTTTCCTGAGCAGCTAGAACAATTTCTGGTATGTAGTAGACACCCATTAAGTAGTTGTTGAATGAATAAATGAACAAACAAATAGAAGGTGATGGAAGATCAGATGGAAACCATCACCTGGTGCATATTTTTTTATTAGACATCTCTTTCAAATCGCTGGCCAAAACACTTGCACTTTAAAACACAAATAAGATGAATAGCAGATGTGTTTAAGGAAAAATAAACTTATTTCAAAGAACTCTATAACATTTTCAAGGGCTTATATAGCCAGCTTTGACAAACCTTTTAAGATGAGAAACCATGGAGCAGGATATAAAAGGCTGTATTTGGGCAGGGGGTGGGGGGTACTGGGGATTAAACCCAGGGGTGTTCTACCTCTGAGCTACACCCCCAGTCCTTTTTGTTTTTTATTTTGAAAGAGGGTCTCGCTAAGTTGTAGAGGCTGGCCTTGAACCTGCGATCTTCCTGTCTCACCTCCCAAGTACTGGAATTACAGGTGTGTGCCACCATGCCAAAACAGAAGACTGTTTTCAGTGTTCAGAGTGGAAGTTCCAGGGGCACCAGTCCCTGGGAGTTGCATTCTGCAGCCCTTCCCTCAGGACTCTGCAGAGGGTCAGCCATAGAATTTCAGAGTAGCAGTCATTAGCATTCCAAAGTCACAACCATTCAGAAGTAGAGACCTGAAAGTTATGGAAACTGTTGAATACAGCTGGGCATTGTGGCACATGCCTGCAATCCCCGTACTGGGAAGGATGAGACAGGAGGATCACAAGTTCGAGGCCAGTCCAGCAATTTAGCAAGACCCTGTTTCAAAATAAAAAATAAAATAGGGCTGGGGGTCTAGTTCAGAGGTAGAATACCCCTGGGTTCAATCCCAGTACCACTCCCTTCTTGTCCCCCCCCCACAAAAAAAACTGTCTAATACAAACCAAAAACAAGGTGGAAAAAATTTCCGAGTTTGGGATGTGGTATTATAGAACTGGACTGGAATCTGGTTCTGGTTTCTAAGATCAATTCTGCCACTAACTCTTGGGGTGACTACAAGCAACCAGCTAAAAATGTGGAGTTTCTACTTCCTTAACTAGGAAAGAGGGGGTTGAACTAGAAGACCTCTAAGATCCCTTTCCAATTCTTTTGTGTATATTTGTGGGGTTGAAGGGGTACTAGGGATTGAACTCAGGGGCATTTAACCTCTGAGCTACACCCCCAGCCCTATTTTATTTTTTGTTTGGAAATAGGATCTCACTATGTTGCTGAGAGTCTCCCTGTGTTGCTGAGGCTGACCTCTAACCCATAATCCTCCTGTCTCAACTTCCCAAGTACTGGGATTACGAGCATGTGCCACCAGGCCCAGCCAATTCTTAAATTTTTTTGAACCATGATCTATATACCTATAAACCAAGGAAGAATCCAAATTTTTGTGAGCTAAACTTTCAGTTATAACATCTACCTTTTTGAAAAATACAAGCATATTATAAACATGCTATTGCTATTTCTTTGGAAACCATGGCATTCTCTAAAACAAGAGGCCTCATGCCCCTTTCCCCATCCTTGTTAGACCGTTGGTACAAGTAAATGGACGCAACCACTTGCACTTCCTTCAGTATGCTCCAATGCTTCCACACAGTCAACAATTTGACTCCTTGAATTAATAAAATTTTGTCTATGCCAGCTAAGTCTGGTGCTTTTTGCGAACCCATGTTTTCAAGTAGATTTTCATGCCATTCCTAGCTCTGTCACTTAAAAGCAAAGTGACCTTGCTTGAGACAAAACCTATCTGAGCTGGGCGTGGTGGTGCACGCTTGTAATCCCAGTACTTTGGGAGGCGGAGACCGGAGGATCCGGGTTCGCGGCCAGCCTCAGCTCGCGCACTTGCGCGCGTGCACACGCACGCACTCTCTGTCTCTCTCTCTCTGTCTCTCTCTCTCTCCCTGTCTCTCTCTCCCTGTCTCTCTCCCTCTCTACTTAGTGAGGCCCTCCGCAACTTCATGAGACCTGGTTTCAAAATAAAGTATAAAAAAAAAAATAGGGCCGGGGGCGTAGCGCGGAGGTAGAACGCCCCTGTGTTCAATCCCCAGTACCGCAAAAAAAAAAAAAAACCTATCTGAGCTTATCTATAGATCAAGTATAAAATCAAGAATAATTTCAGCCTTTTCTTATTCGCAAATTATTGCAAGAATCAAATGTGATATTATATGGGCATGCTTAATAAAGCATATTGGGTAACTATGAAGTGGTACTATTACACTATTGGACTTTGAAAGTCAACCTAAAGCCAAACAGAAATGCTGGGAGTTTCAGAAGAAGTTCTGATCCTTTGGGGCCGGGCGTGGTGGCGCACGCTTTTAATCCCAGTACTTTGGGAGGCAGAGACCGGAGAATCCGGGTTCGCAGCCAGCCTCAGCTCTCTCTCTCTCTCTCTCTCTCTCTCTCTCTCTCTCCTTAGTGAGGCCCTCCGCAACTTCGTGAGACCCGGTTTCAAAATAAAGTATAAAAAATAGGGCCGGGGGTGTAGCACAGAGGTAGAAGGCCCCTGGGTTCAATCCCCGGTACCGCAAAAAAAAAAAAAAAAGAAGTTCTGATCCTTTGGGCACTTAAAGAGTACATCAGGTGTCCCATCATTCACAGAACACAGGGACAGAACACAGGGAGCTGGCAAAGATGTTACGGAACAAACAAGAGAACTTTGAGTTAAAGAGGCCAGAATCCAAACCCCAGTTTGTGGGCTTATTGGTTGTATGGCTTTGGGCAAGTTTAGTGTCTCTGGGCCTGTGTAGGGGCTTTGTTAAGGTTTGGGTCTGAAATGTTCCCCCAAAGCTCCTGTGTTGAAAGCATGATCCCCAATGTGGCAAAGTTCAGAGGTGGGGCTTTTAGGAATGATTGGATCATGAGAGCTCTGATCTCCTCAGTTTGATGGATTAATCCACTGATATGTGAATGGACTACTGGGAAGTAGAACTTAGTGGAAGGAAGTGGGTCATTAGGGGCATACCCTGGAAAGGTTTATCTTGTCCCTGGCCTCTTCCTCCCGCTGCTTCCTCACTGCCAGGAGCTGAGCAGCTTTCTTCTGCTATACCCTTCCGCCATGATGTTCTGCCTCATCTCAGGCTCAGAGCAATGGAGTTAGCCAATGATAGACTGAGATCTCTGAAACCATGAACCAAAATAAATGTTCTCCTCCTCTAAGTTGTTTTTTGTTAGGTATTTTGGTCACAGCGACACAAAGCTAACTAACACAGGCTTGTTTGAGAGTTCCCATGTCTTTGGTAGTAAAATGTAGAATACGTTTTGGTTTCCCAGCAACTATTCTCTGTTGATTTTTTTTTAATAATAAATCAATCAGATCCTAAGGCTTTCCAAGAATTCTGTTTTCATAAGTAGAACATTTTTAAATGTCATTTTCCAATTGTTTATTGCCAGTATATAAAAATACAATGGATGTTTTTGTATCAATCTTTTATCCTGAGACTCTGCTAAATTCACTTATTCTGACAACTTTTTTGTAGATTTCTCAATTTTCTACAAAAACAGTAATCATTCCATGAATAAAGACAATATTCTTTTTTGTTAACTGTATTCATTTTATTTCTGTTCATTTTTTCAAAAAGAATGCATCAATCAGCAAGCCCCTGATAGAAGCTCTCAGTCCTGTAAACATCAAGTTCTCAGCAGTAGGCTCCAGGGGCAATTGTGAGAAAATGAAAAGAAAGAACCTACTTGAACCTTACATGGCTGTTTTTTTCTTTCTTTCTTTTCTTCTTCTCCTTCTCCTTCTCCTTCTCCTTCTCCTTCTCCTCCTTCTCCTTCTCCTTCTTCTTCCTCTTCTTCCTCTTCCTCTTCTTCTTCTTTTTTGTACTGCAGATTGAACCTAAGAACATTCTACCTACAAACTACACCCCCCAGCCCTTTTTATTTTGAGACAGGGTCTCGCTAAGTTGCTAAGATTGGACTTGAACCCACAATCCTCCTTTCTCAGCCTCCCAAGTACTGAGATTACAGGTGTGTATCAACACACCTTTCCACATCACTATTTCTTTATCTTTAAAATGGGAATAGTAATTCTGTGTAAAGAAGTGCATGTCAAGTACAATAGATTATATACAGTTGATGCTCAGTAAATGAATATTAGTTTTTATAAGCAATACTGGTATCAGGGACAGTTTTAATTTAGAGGCTGACTATATAGTGCTTGTCAGTGCCCCTTGTCGTCTGGAAGATTACTAAGATACTAAGGCATCAAAGCTGTGCTCTGATTGGCAGGTTAGTGTCCATGTACCTGGTCTCAGTCTTTTTTGTTCCATCACCTAAATATTGTAAAGGCTAGAGAACACACAATTGGAATAAAACCTTCAAGCTTGATGGAGACTGCCCATTTTAACATAAACAATTATGTTTGAACAGAGTTCTCCCATTTGGTTCCCTAAAAGCACATGCTTTGGAACCCAGTGGGTAAACTATACTAATAGATTTGCAAAGCAAGGTAGGGTCAAAATTAACTAACTATATTGTGGGTTAGTCAGATCTTATCCTTGCTAGATTGCTCTTACAACACTGTCAATTGCTCTTAAGAGGAGGTCAGTAAATGCATCCAGCTAAAATTAGCACAGCCCCAGTTCTCGTCTTGGTCCTGCTTTCCCTCAGCTTTTCATTCTGTGGACCTGGCTTACTTCTGTCATCTGTGACAGATCACTGGTATGCTTCGTTTCCATCTACAGTGGCGGCGGCGGCTGTCTTTGTCTCATCTGTCTCTATCTCTTTTCAAATACACTCTCGGCAGAGTAAGCGACATTGCTCTATACAATCAAGCCAGACCTCACCCTTGGCCACATGGCCATGGAGTCAGTAATGCGCTAATTACTTCCTCAAGATTTTGAAGAATGTGGTACCAGTTGTGCTGTCACAGGACAAATGGATCCACTGGCCACTTCTTCCCAGTTGTGATGACCACTCAGGCTACAGCTGGTCCTGTGTGGGGGTTGCACTTACCACTGGTCCTCACGTCTTTTCTACCACATCTCTGTAAGCCACTCTAATCATGTGGTTCCCAGGACCCTATTGGTCTCTTTGGATCCAGAAGAATCATCCCTAAACTTCCTCCTGTATCTTCTAGGATTTAGAATGATAAAGAATGTTTCTCAGCAAAGACTTTCCCAAATGATGTGTCCCTAGAGAGCAAAGAATCTTGTGCTATGCTAACCTCCTAGGCAATTTTCACAGGCTTTCTAGGCTTAATATACAAAAGATAACTATACTGGGCAGTGACTCGGTTCACTAAGGCTATTTAACCCTTTCCTGTAGACCATTCATGGCTTGCACGTTCACACTGATATATTGGTTGTGGTCAAAGAAGAAATGCTTTCCCCAGATTTCAGAAAATGTTGGCCAGATCTTTTAAGCTCTGAAGCAAACATGGCTATGTTGTCATTAACTTCTTCAAAAAGAAAGGGTAACTCACTTTGCTTGGATTATTGTTTGGGCACAGTGACTGGGCAGAGGTCTGAATTTGTTTTCTGTTGGAACACTAATCATTGTCACAATACTTCAACCATTCTTTGCACTTGTTTTCCAATAAATTGTCAATTCATTCCACTTAAATTTAAATGCCTTCTTGCCGTCATATTCATAGTCGCTGTAGAAAAACGAGAGATTGCTTCTGCAGTGTGTGTTTATTCATAACATGCATTCACAAATACGTGTGTATTTATGATAATTCACTTTGTTTTGTACAAGACTGGCCTGCTGGGTATGATTTTCCGTGTAGACAAAGGCGAGACAAAAACGCAGAGGATTTTAACCCTGCTTATGCCTGTGAAGAAGTGACTTTCCAGATTCTAAGAATCAGTGTGAATCTGGCCCCTAGCCCATGAGCCGGCAATGACCTCAGCACAGACTAAAGATAACCACCGTGGGAGAAACGTCCACTCGGCTTTCTCCTTCACATTTGGCCCCAGCCCTTAACATTTGAGCGCCAGAGGGATGGCCTGTCTTCCCAAGCCGGTGGCATATGAGCAGAAAGCAAACCAAGTCACTGTGCTGAAGAGCAGAGAAAGAATGGTTCTCTTTTCCTGCTTCCCTGCTTCTCACCATCAGCATGACAGAAACAAGCAGGAAGGCAGCCTTTCTACTGAAGCTTTGAACAAAACTAACAAATACCCCAAGGAAAATCTATTACGTGAAAATCGACTTCAACACCAGCCTCCCTTCTCCCCTCAGCGCACAAAGCACCTTTATAAAGAGTAGGGCAGAGGAAGAGAAGAAACTTCTTAATCTTGCGACAGGAAGTTCAGTTTAAAAAGTCACTGCCTGATTCCATAATTAACTTGCTATGTGACTACAGGCATTTCATTTAGCCTTTCTGGATGCAATTCCATGGCCTTAAAATGGAAATCACTGGACTCCAGCCTCACTGCTCCCTGTAAGACATGATTTCAGCTGGGATTTTGTCCCACGAAGCTGTCTTTCATCCAGACTCCCAGATGCAGGAAGCCTTTGCAACGGGACCTCCCACACCACTCAGAGAGCACACTTTCTACACACACGGCGCATCCTTCCCATGCACGGGGGCACCATAGAGGTCAGGGGGGGCCAAAGTTCTATTAGAGTTCAAGTTGCTGGAGAGTAAGGTCATAGGTCACCCAGGAACTTCCCATGGGGATCCCTTGTGCAGGGCCATAGCCAGGCCTCAAGGGGGCTGTAGCCAGGGTCAAGAGAAGAACCCAGGCAGCTGGAAAGAACGCACCCTTTCAACTAGGAAGAGCCAGGCTAAGTTATCACTTGCCTCGTCGCACCCAAGGTGATACTTGAGAAGTGGCGTTGCTATCATTTCTCCATGCGCCTGGGAAAATGGCGGGGCCCACCGGAGAGTCTCACACTTGGAAAGCTGTTTTCTTCCTCTGTCAATGGAGCAATGTAAATGTGTTTGACAAGATGGAGGTGAAGAGGCTGCAATCTACTTCTCTGGGGATGGGGAGGACTGAGTTCATTGCAATAGGGCCTTGTGATCACTCGGCAGATGGGCCCTCCTTCCCCCTGCTGTAAAGGCTTTCGGCCACTTTGCAAAATAACCTAAGATCTGGGGCACAGGAACACGTGGGATGTGCAGGAAAGTTAGCTTCACCTTTCTTCCTCGGGGGTAACTAATCGACTCTCATGCATGGATCTGTTGCTGAAGATGCTAATGGTTAAAGTATATGTAACTAAAGTCTCATGGAAGCTGCTCGGAGAGACCCTCTTGCCTCTTCAGATATTCTACAGAACTCTTCTCTTGACTTCAACTGTTAAAGTCCTTAGTTAAGGCTACCCAGTAGAATTGTCTGCAAAGAGGGAAATTGTTTATGTCTGTTATGTCAATATGGTAGACATTAGCTTGTGTGTGTGTGTGTGTGTGTGTGTGTGTGTGTGTGTGTGTGTGTGTTTTACTGGAGATTGATCCCAGAAGTGTTCTACTCTGAGCTATACCCTCAGTCCTATTTTATTTTTTTATTTTGAAACAGGGTCTCACTAAGTTTCCGAGGCTGGACCCAAACCTGCAATCCTCCTGTCTCAGCCTCCCAAGTAGTGGGATTACAGGTGTGTGCCACTCCGCCTGGCTCACACATGGCCTTTCTGAGCACCAACAAAGTGGCTGGTATGACTGAGAAAATAAATTTTAATATTTTCAAATTATAATTCATTTAAATTTAAAACTACATATGTGCCAAATGGCTACCTGTTATCACAATTCTATTTTACTTGTAATATTCCATTTGTAATCTATTCGCTCTTTACCGGCTCCAAGATGCCATTTATGGTGTACTGCTTATTCCTAAGTGGCAGCCTGGATTGATTCCCCAGGATATAGGTAAAAGGAAAAATGACTACACGATTCTGAAAACATTTAAAGCTCCTGCAGGGGGAGAGAGGTGATTATTTCTCTAAAAAGGAGATAATTAAGTAGCAAGGGCACCTTAAGTGAAATGAAAACAAAATGGACTCTAGACTCTGCTGAGAAAAAGGGAAGTTAGTTATAATTGTGGTCTTCCCCTTGGGCTTCCTTTAAGTCAAGGTTAAATCATCTAGAATCAGTTTTAGTCACTCTTTAATCAAATTGCTCAAATACAGCTGCACCTCCCTATGCAATGGTACACTCATCATTGGTTGTACATAGCTGTGCCACCCAGCACCGTATTCCAGTCTCCTATCAGCCTTCTTCTGGGGTGCAAAAGAAACTGTGATTCTGACCAAGGAGCTGACAGCAGCAACTTTCCATTTCCTGCTCTTGCAACATCAAAACCAAAAGTCTCCCCCACCCCCACCCCATTCCATTGCACAATCACTATCCCTGGTAGCAGTAAAAAGAAAAAAGAATCCCTGATGGTTTCCAGATTGATCTCCCAAATGACTATGTTAAACTCTGTGATTAAAATTAAGGGAAATTTTACATATAGTGAGCTCCCTTCCCTGGGAGATAAAAGCCATAGGGTTATAAACTGTCGGGCTTGAAAGGGACTTGGGCTGGTTCAATGTCATTCCACAAATGAGGAAATGGCCCAACGCACTAATTGAAAACAAAGCAAGGACTGGGGAAGGGGAAAGAAAGGCACACTGTGAGTTTCTGCTCTGTACCATGCTAGGATCTTTCCACATCTGTCACTTCCTCTCTTCTTACTCACCCTGCTTAGCCACTAAGCCAGACACAGCACTTCCTCCCACTCACCAGTCAGGATTTCTGCTCCCTACAGAACTGTTGACCAGTGCAGCATTTCCCGAAGTTTCTGTAGGAGAAGTGGAGGTGAAAGGTCTTACCATACTCTGAACATTCTTTTTTTGTTTTTTTTTTTTGCGGTACAGGGGATGGAACCCAGGGGCGTTCTACCTCCGAGCTACACCCCGGCCCTTTTTTATTCTTTATTTTGAAACCAGGTCTCACGAAGTTGCAGAGGGCCTCACTAAGTAGCTGAGGCTGGCCGCAAACCCAGATCCTCCTCCGGTCTCCGCCTCCCAAGTACTGGGATTACAAGCGTGCGCCACCACGCCCGGCCTGAACATTCTAACAGTGGTTTCTTGGCCACTTCCCTGGTCCTCAATGGCTCTCTTTGGTCCAGCCAGGGAAGGAAAGGTAGGGAGTATATTTCCCTTCAATCCTTTTCCATGACACATTTAAATCACTTTTTTTTTCTTTTTCCAGCCTCCGCATCCTCCTCCAACCCTCTAAATCCTTCCTCCTTCCTTATACACATAAATAGGAGCATCCTTTTCAACGCCCATCAGTGGCTTCCCATTCCACTCAGGGCGAAAGCTGCATAGCTTGGCCAAGCCTCTCTTCATCCTGCCTACGTCTCAGACTTCACTTCCTCCCACACATCCCTCACTCTGCTCCTGGTCTGCAGCTGTCCCTGGAGAACTTAGCAAACATATCCAGCTCATTCCCACTGTGGGGTCCTTGCACCTCTGCACCCTCTGCAATTCTTCAACCTTGAGTTTTGCATGTCCTGCCCTGCCAACTCAGGGACAGGCCTTCTCTAAGCACCCTATGATGGATACCTCTCCCAGTACCTCTTCCACTCCAGTCATTCTCTAAACCCTTCCCAGGTTTTCTTTTTCTCCGTAGCACCCATCATTACCCATATTATATTGTTTTTCTATTTAATTATTTGTTTATTATCTGCCTGTCCCAACTAGAGGGCAAACCTGCATGATCAGGTTCTGTCTGCCTTGTTCACCCATAACTCAAATGTCCACGTACCGGATGAGCCAGTGGAAGCAATTTAGCTCTTTCCTAACTCTTCCGAATTTGCAGACCCATCACCCATTCACCTGGTTAGCAATTACTATCACCTACCTTCCTTAGGTGAGAGCAATCAATGAAAAATAAAAGTCTCCCTCCAACAAAAAAGGTATGTCATTAGTCATCACAGAAACCTTGCCACAGAGATGTTATCACATATGATGAGCCTGTGGAGACAGTGAGGACACTGGGGGTGAGCTGCTCAGGGCCACACAAGTGACCTTTCTAACTTTTCAACTCTGATACTGCTGCTATTCCCATCAGACCAGCCTGCCTTCCCAGTCTTCTCAGGCAACGTACCCAAGAGGTTTGGGGGACCAAGGAGCAGGGTAACATGTCACAGGACTGGTGTGGGGGGGGAGAGAAAGGAAGAAAGGAAGGAAGGAAGGAAGGAAGGAAGGAAGGAAGGAAGGAAAGGAAGGAAGGAAGAGAAAGAAGGAAGGAAGAGAAAGAAGGAAGGAACAAAGGAAGGAGAGAGAAAGAAAGAAAGAAAGAAAGAAAGAAAGAAAGAAAGAAAGAAAGAAAGAAAGAAAAGAAAGAAAGAAAGAGAAAGAAAGAAAGGCTAGGGATTAAACCAGGGGCATTCTACCCCTGAGCTACACCCCCAATCCTATTTTTTATTTTGAAACAGGGTCTTGCCAAGTTGCTGAGGCTGGTCTCGAACCTGCGATCTTTCTCTGTAAGCCTCCTGAGTATTGGGATTATAGGCATGCACCACCACGCCCAGCTAGGACTGTTATTCTTATGTGTAACATCTCTCACTTTCATTAATCTGTACATTGGTCTTTGGATAATTTCTAGTCCCCCCACCACCATGTAATAAGGGAAGTAACTTGAACTTGATTTGAGGAAGACTAGTTTCATTGGGTTCTTCCTGTCCCATTGTCCTTTCTGCCAAAGTAGCTCCCACTGAAGGCACTAATGTGCTGGGCTTCCCAAAGCACAGACATCGGTGATTGGACATTTGGCCTGGCCTTCAATTTTAGTATCATCCATAGTTAGTCCCCATCCAGCCATGTGACTGGAGAGAGAATCAAAGGCGATGTCATCATGAACTTTAGCATCTCAGGCCAAACAAGACAACAATCTTATCCTTACTTCTCCCCTGACACATATCAACCTATGAATATAAATCTACACCCTGGTTGTTTACCTTTTCCTTGACTGAGAACATGTATAGGAGTATGACATGTTTAACCTACTATATCTTATATTATAAAAATTTTTATAACCATCAGTATTTAATTACCATTAGTAATAAATTAGATATAATATAACTACATCTGAGGTCCACTGGGAGAAAAGACAATTAGCCAGTCGGAGAATGCAAAGAAAAGTATATTCTAACTTACAATTCACTTTAATTTAAACATGATGGTTCAGCATTCTTTTTAATAAATGTTAAAAGATGATCGTGTTTGGGTATTGGAGCCATGAATAATTTTTTCTTAAATCTATTTTTCTTTTTTTTTTCTTGGAAGAATGAAAAGATGGGACAGATGGGATAAGGGATAAGTTTGCTGAAAACTAAACTACTCCCAAGTTAACTTCAATATGCACTCCAGGTATAATTAGTTAACATCTGCAGAACCTAATACGAAATCCAAACCCCAGGATGTTTGGTTAGCACTGGATTGTCCCTAATTGGAAAGCAGAGGCAAGCACATCAAGAACAGCTATCTAAACCTGCACCAGATGGCTTGTTAATTAGTCTAAGGGATGTTACGTTATACTCTTGTGTTTTTTTTCACATTGGCAAATAAGTGCTATTGGAGATATCTTGTTGGTTAGAAAGACTGCAGACTTCTGTACACTTGCGTGAGTAGGGAGGATAATCCAGTGAGCCTATTAGCCCAACACCTTTGGAAATGACTGCATCCCATTCCCTTTTGCAAAGCATCCCACTGGGCCAAAAAAGGAACCATGTCATCCCTTAAGGACTCTTCTTTAGGCATATACTAACTTGATAAAAGTAGATAAATGTGTTTAAAGATTTCTAAAACCCAGTGAGTGGTATCTAAAAATTGTCTTGGGTTTTTTAAGTCAAACCCAAAGTCTCAAAAGCATACCATTGACAAAACACAGCAGTTAGCCAAAGACCAACTGTAGTAGAGTTTCCCACGTTACCAAATGCAGCTTAGTACATTTTCCTGACCAGTCCTTGAGCTGTTAGTATGCTTAGTGATACAGCCCCAGACGACATTCTAGAATAAGTCCACAGTATGCAATAGCCTTATAAAACCAGCAGGGAGGAACCTACCACCTTCTAGAAATGGTGCATCACCTTACAAAAGTAATCAGCTTAATACAATGCCTATGTTTTAGCTATAGTCCAACTTCTGGCCAATGTTCACAGCAAGACATTTATGAATTGGGATTTTGCTTGCATTTTTACTGGGAAGACTGTCCTTTATTACCTTGTGCAAGACTTTACTCATGGATTCTGGCTTGGAATGATCAGATGCTTAGAATTCATGTCTCCATTGCTTTGTGTATTCTGTTTCCTTTCACAATTCCTTTTCTCCTTTCTCTCCTCCCTCCTTTCACCAAGAGAACTCCAGCTTATTCTTTAACACCCAGTTCCCAAAGTCTCCTCTGCACAATGACTTCTGCTCCTCAAGCCATTTGCTCCCGACTTTAGTGCATTTACTCACTCAAGAAATAATTATTAGATGTCTGCTGTTTACAATCACTATAATAGATTCTAGCAACTCAGCAATGAGCAAGATGGATACAGCCCCTGTTCTTTGATTAATCTAGAAGAAAATCAGGCTTAATACAGTTTAGGGTCAACACACTGCATTCATACCCACAAACTTCCACAATGCAAGTTCCTGTTTTTTTAGGAAACAAAGGGTCCCCTGGGGAAGAAATGTATTTCCCAGCAGCCTAACTACACAGAAAGGTTAATAGCTTTTTCAAAAATGCCAAACCCTAGCCTAGGAACTACTGTACATTCTGGGAGAATCCATCTTCTTGTGTTTTGGGCAGAAGAATTAAATGCATGCACTTTTAATTATCCCCCAATTTAAGCTGCACTCTATCCTACTGCACTGACAGAAGAACTTCTGGTCTCCTCTGCCAAAGAGCTGACAAGGTAGGTTTGATTGTACTCAGTCAAAAACTGCCTGTGGAAGAGATCCAGTCCTCAAGATGCCTCTGGCTATCCTGACTTATTGATGATCATGATCACCTGGACTTAACCTTTTTCAAAGAACTGAGCAGCAGTTTTACATGTTGGAAAAGTGGATATCCATTTTCAATACTCAGTGCCCAGTTTGGAACATGTTAAGTTGGAGATGCCTACCGGAGGCCCAGGTGGCCGCCGAAGGCCAGCAACACTACACCTAGACCATGAATGGAGAAAAGGCCTTAGGAGATCAGGCGAGCGAATCTGCCTCCCTGTCACCTTTGATAAAGGGACCATTAAATAACATGAAATATGCTGTAGTTAAAAAAAAAACCTTCAAAGTGTCCTCATAGAAACTAAATATCCAACAGGATTTGAAAAAGAGTAGCCGCCAACAGCGACCAAAATAAACCCCCTACAGGACTATCTCATTTTAACACATTAAAATATCCCGAGACCTTTCTCAGCACATATATTATGCAAAGGTCAAAAACTTCCCTGTGCAAATACCTAAAATATCTACAGGACGTTTCAGCGAAATGCCACATTAAATTATTTCTCCAGTGCAATTCTGGGCTTAGGTTCCAGAATGAGGAAATGGTTGGGTCTAACATTCGAACCCCTCCCTTCCAGCCAGGTGTTGGGGGCCATATTGGAGCTGATGTGGTTTCATTGGCCTTACCTAGGGGGTAAACATTGAATTACTTTTCTATACATACCTGCATTAAAATGTGTCCCTTACATAAGGCTATGTATCTTTGTATTTGTAACATTAATCAAAACAAGTCTATATGATTTTTTTCCCTCTGCATCCCACCCTGTTCTCCTCTTATCCCTCCCTGTACATGTTAGTGAGATTGACAGTGATACCTTCATAGATGGACATAACATTATTTGAACTATTCCCTTCCTTAAGCCTCGTTTTCCCCCAATCCTCTTCTACTATCCTACTGGTCCCTCTCCTCATTTCAAAGAAGTCCCTTTTATTTCCTATTTTCTCTCTAGTTTTCACATCTGAGAGAAAAGATATGATCTTTGACTTTCTGTTACTGGCTCATCTCATTTAGCTTAATGTTCTCAAGTTCCATCCATTTTCCTGCAAGTGACATAATTTATGGCTGAGTAAAACTCGCTTGTGTGTATATACCACATTTTCTTTTTCCATTCATCTGTTGATGGACACCTAGGTTGGTTCCATAATTTGGCTATTGTGAATTGTGAACTGTGCTGCTGTAAACATAGATATGATTATATCACTATAGTATTATGATCTTAATTCTTTTGGAAAGATACCGAGGAGTGGTATAGCTGGGTCATACAGTGGATCCATTCCTAGTTTTCTGAAGAATCTCTACACTGATCTCCATAGTGACTGCACTAATTTGCAATGCCACCAAAGGTGTATAAGAGTTTCCAATTCCCCACATTCTGGCCAGCATTTATTATTGTTTGTATTCTTGATGATTGCCATTCTAACTGGAGTTAGATGGAATCTCAGTGTAGTTTTGATTTGCAATTCCCTGATTACTAATTATGTTAAACTTTTTTTCATATATTTTTTGGCCATTTGTATTTCTTCTTTTGAGAAGTGTCTATTCAGTTCAATTGCCATTTTGTGTCGGGGTGGGTACTGGAGATGGAACCCATGGGCATTCTACTTCTGAGCTATACCCCCAGCCCTATTTTATTTTTATTTTGAAACAGGGTCTCACTAAGTTGTGGAGTACCTCACAAATTGCTGAGGCTGGCCATGAACCTACAATCTTCCTGTCTCAGTCTACCAAGTACTGGGATTACGAGCGTGTACCACGTCTGGCTCTTCAATTGCCAATTTTTAAAAATTGGGCTATTTGTTTTTTTGGTGTTAAGTTTTTTGAGTTGTTTATATATACTAGATATTAGTCCTCTATCAGAGGAGTAGCTGGTAAAGATTTTCTCCCACTTTGTAGGCTCTCTCTTCTGCTGCACTGCTTTATAATTTGATATTATCCCATTTTATTGATTTTCCATTTTATTTCCTGAGCTTTAGGAGTTTTATTGAGGAAGCCTCTACCAGTGCCTATACACTGGAGAGTTGGCCCTATATTTTCTTCTAGTAATTGCAAAGTTTCTGGTCTAATTTCTAAGAGGTCTTTGATCTATTTTGAGTTGACTCTTATGCAGGGTGAGTGATAGGAGTCTAATTTCATTCTTCTACATATGGATATCCAGTTTTCCCAACATCATTTGTTGAAAAGACTGTATTTCCTCCAACATATGTTTTTGGCACCTTTGTCAAAAATCAACTGGCTTATTAAATGTGAGAATTTGTCCTTTCTGTTCTACTCCATTGGTCTGTCTGTTTTATGCCAATACTATGCTGTTTTTGTTACTAATGCTCTGTAGTATGATTTGAAATCAGGTACTATGATGCCTCTAATGGGGTCCTTATTGCTCAGAATCACTTTGGCTATGAACAAAACATGAATTTTTGGATCATTTTTTTTCTGTTTCTGTGAAGAAAGACATTGGTATTTTGATAGGGTAGGCAGAGTAAGTATTGTCAAAATGGCTATACTACCATTCTAGTAGTAATCATAGTCTATATGATTTTTTTGAAAGTACATGTAAAAGAAAAATCAACCCCAGAAGCTTAAGCTGAAAGGGACTTGACTGGCTCCACGAAGCTTCAAAGAGTCAGAGCAAAGCTGGCTTCAGCCACAATTGACTTTACAGATCGATTGTTGTCATGAGGACAAGATTTTTCTCAGCTCACTTCTTTCCTCTGTGTGTTGTAATTAATTTCCATCTGTACGTATGTGTATCAAATGTTTACAATAGCTCCAAGCTTCAAATCCTCCCAACTTGACACTGCTGATTAACTTTGAGAGGTAAGGTAAGGCAAGTTGCTAAATTTCTCAGGGCCTCTGCTTCCACCTACATAAAACTGTATATGCTAAAAGGCATATAAAGTGCTTAACATGTAGAAAGTGTCTAATGAATGTCACTGCTGCAGTTGTGTTTTTAACAGTTTTCTACTGGCAATAAGGAATGTTCATTTTCCTGGTAAATAGTTCTAAAAGACATTCCAAGCTATCACATCTGTAAGACTTTAACACTCTCTCATCCAGAATACCCTTGCTTCTCAAAGAGCTCTGGACTAACATTTTAATCTGGTAATAGAAAATATCAGGGTGGGAGACTCAACAAAGACAGGTTGACACTTGTGTGTATCTGAATTCCTGAATAGGCCAGGTGTGGTGGCTCACACCTGTAATCCCAGTACTTGGGAGGCTGAGACCAGAGGATCGCATGTTCAAGGCCAGCCTCAGCAATTCAGTGAGACCCTCCACAACTTAGAGAGATTCTGTTTTAAAATAAAAAATAAAATGGGGCTGGGATGTAGCTTGGCAATAGAATGCCTCTGGGTTCAGCCTCCAGTACCAAACAAACAAACCAACCAACCAACAAACAAACAAGCAAAATTCCTGAATAGGAAGCTCTTTGTAAGGGCTCGTGCTGTTTTTCGCTAGGACGCACCAGGTGGCTGATCTAAAGTGGTAAGTTTGAAATGTGAGTTTGAATTTTTTAGAAGAACACACAGTTAGTGATTTGGAACAATTTAATCTTTTTCGGGTAGACTGTGTTCCCATAGCAAGCAAGGAGTTGCCAAGCATGACTGGGCCACCCAAAAAGGAAGTGCAGATTGAAAAGTTTACTTATTTGCAAGTTGCTTCTGAACATTTAAACATTAACTACAGTATGATAAAATGTGACCATGAAGTGATTTCAAAGACAGAGGCTGTAGTATAAGCTCTTCACTCCATGATGATGATCATTCTGCCTCTCACATCTAAGCTCTGCTGCCTTTTTACTGTTCAGTGCCCATCAAATCTTGACTAGAGACTCCTTGATTATTATAACCTCTCCCTCCCTGACTACTGCCCACTACCATCAGAACTCTATTCCCAGATTTATTTTAAATAAGGTCTTCATGATTTCCTCTGGGATCATAAAACTTTTAAATATTAGCAACATAGGAGAACTTAGAACTTCTTCAATTGACTGGTATAGAAACTGGAATGCAGGAAGGCTGTGTGATGTGCTCAGTCAGATGGCTAGAATCATAGAATCATCTAATCTACAGGCTCACTCCAGACCAACCATGAACATGAAATCCCCTCCCAAATTATATTTTATACTCATATCAATCCCATAAAGTTGGCAAGACAGGCACTTTCTAGAAGACTTACAGCATATGCTCAAATAATTTGGATGAATTCACTAACATAGACGTCAAAGAAAGAAAGGGAGAATGGGAGGTTGGAAGGCAGAAAGCAAAAAAGCCAGAACAATTTAATAGTGAAGTAAAATACACCCTGGTCTAGGAAGCTGGATTGTCTATTAACATAAAATTTTTGTAGTATGGTCAGGTAATGCATTGAATGTATCCCAAAGTGATCTCCTACTCTCTGTGATGGTTCAGTGAGGTGGGTGGGTGAGATCTTAAGATCCTTCTAGATTGTGCTGTCCAACAGAACTTTCTGTCATAATGGAAACATTCTAAATATCACTGCCCAATATGCTACCCACTAGCCACATGTGGTTCCTTCACACTTGTGATGTGGTTGTATTTTAATTTTTTTTTTTTTTTTTTTTTGCTACTGGTTGAACCCAGGGCCATTCTACCTTTGAGGTACACCCCTATCCCTATTTTATTTTTTATTTGGAAACAGGGTCTCACTACTCGCTAAGTTGCTGGGTCTGGCTTCAAACTTGCACTCCTCCTGTCTCAGCCTCCCAAGTACTGGGATAACAGGTGTACACCACCACGCCCAGCTATTGAATTTAATTTTTTTAGCTTTTAATAAATTTAAGTTTAAAGAGCCATACGTGCCCAGTAACTTCTGTATCAGACCACATAGCTCTAGGGGAATGAAGCTACACCAAACATATCAGCTTGCCATGACCAATAGTCTTATTTTTCTTTTGACAAGGTTGCAATCATGAATATTAAAATCAGATTTATCCACAAAATAGAGCAGTGCCAAAAATAAATATGTATCAATCAGGATTCTTCATTGCAAACAACGGAAATCAAACTTAGCTAATGTAAGCAGGAGAGGGATTTATTAAAGAACATCAAGTCAATCATAGAATCTCTGCAACCCAGGCTTAGAGGCTGCATGTCCAGACACAAGTCACCATCACTCTGAAGAGCTGGCCTGGAGGAGACTCCACAGCCCCACCACTGGGCTCCGTAAGGCAGCCTGCTCTGTTGACAGAGGCTGGGCACCAGGCACCTCCACAGGGCCCCCTGCCATTGCTGCTTCTGGAAACCGATGGATCTGCTGCCACCATTGCCAGATTGGACCCTGTGTGGTGCCCGCTGCTGTGAGTCACCAGCTTCTGATTCTAAGCCTGGGCAGGGGCAGCTGATCAAGAGAGTCCAAGCCATGGACTAAGCTCTAGCTAGAAGGGAGGCTAGAGTAACAGGAGTTTGGTTTCTATAGAGGGAGGCAGCCTGGTGAGCTGAGTTCCCCAAACAAACGTCTGCTACGCTTGCCTCCCAGGGGTGAAGGCTAAGGTGTTAAAGGCACTAGGTCTCCTGGACAATGGGTAGAGCTACAGAATTGTAGCATGGGGAACTGAGGGGGGCAGACTCATTACTGGCATATGGGGCACGGTTTACTGCCATGGGGGAAAGAGACTATGTTAGAGAATTAGGCGAGGGTAAGTTACCAAAAATAAATAATACTGCCATGATGAGTGAAATTTTGTAAAGTGTGATATTCCCTTTTGCTACTTTTTCAGATTGGGATTATTATGCACATACAGTTCTATATACTCTAGTTTTTAACTTGTTCTTTAATGCACCATGGATATCTTTTCAGGATACACACTTTACATGTTATATAGTCAAGTTCGTCCATCTCTTACTTTTTTAAATTACCCCCTTTTTTTTAACCTACGGAAAGATCATTTCATGGTGATTAAAAATGAAGGCTTTTGAGTCAGATCGTCTGGATGCCTCTCGCTAGCTCTGTAACTGCAGGCAGCATCATAATCTCCATGTGCTTTGTCATATGAAAAATGGGGACAATACTAGGACCTACTTCAGAGGGTTTCATGAGAATTAAATGAGTAATAAAAGATGCTTAAAACTGCTTCAGGCACACAGTAAGCACTCAATAAATGCTAGCTATCATCACATGCTAATATATATACATAAGAGTCTGGTTTTGGATACGTCGTTCTGTTCATTTTTTCTGTTCCTGCTCCAGTACCATACTGTTTTAATTACTGTGGATTTATACAGTGTCTTTTGATCTGGTTAAGCAAGCTCCCTTCTCATTTTTCTTGGTTCTTCAAATTTTTCTTGGCTGTCCTCATTCATTTATACATACAAACAAAATTTAAAGGCTATTTGTCAAGTACCACAAAATCTCACTGTGATTTTAATTGAAACTGTATTAAATGTATATATTATTTTAGGGATGCATGACATCTTTACAATATGAGTTTTGCTGCCCAGGAACATGGTGTTACTCTTATTCTGCTAAGCTTTCTTGTTCTTCTATCAAGTTTATAGGTTTTTATTTTAATATGCATGTTGCACATTCTTTTTTTTTTTTTTTGCGGTACCGGGGATTGAACCCAGGGGTGTTCTACCTCTGAGCTACACCCCCAGCCCTATTTTTTTTATACTTTATTTTGAAACCGGGTCTCACAAAGTTGCGGAGGGCCTCACTAAGTAGCTGAGGCTGGCCGCGAACCCGGATCCTCCGGTCTCCGCCTCCCAAGTACTGGGATTACAAGCGTGCGCCACCACGCCCGGCTCATGTTGCACATTCTTATGCTTGGTATCTTTAGGTTTTATTGCTATTTGTTTTATTACCAGAACTACCTATATGTATAAACACGCAATGTTTGCATGTTTTATTTCAGCCTTCAAATTGAGCCCTTTTGGGCTGGGCATGGTGTCGCATGCCTGTAATCCCGGTACTTGGGAGGCTGAGACAGGAGGATCGCAGGTTTGAGGACAGCCTTAGCAAGTAGTGAGACTCTCATCAACCTAGCAAGACCCTGATTTCAAATAAGAAATAAAATCGGGCTGGGGGTGTAGCTCAAAGGTAGAATGCCTCTGGGTTTAATCCCCAGTACCACACACACACACACACACACACACACAATTGAACCCTTTTGTTTGTTTTATGGTTGATTATGTGCTTATCCAAAATGAATATCTGACCCATCCATCATTCGCCTGCCTAAAGATCTTCAATCCCCTTCAGGACAAAGTCCAAGCTTTATGCAATATACATTCATTAATCCTTTGCCAGCATTTTTTCCCTATACAACAAATATATATTTAGCCCCACCTCTTTGCCAAACACTGTGGAACACCAGAGATCCATCAAGAAACAAACAGAAAGCCTAGCTATTAAGGCGCCTGCATTCAGGAGGAATCTGTAGTGTGTTTTAGCTCGTGCCTATGGTCCATCCCCATCGCCTTTGCCTCTTTAGAGACACTAATATTCTTCAGCTATACTGAATTAGCTGGATTTCTCCTAAAATGCCTTCCTGTTGGATGCCCTTTTTCTGCTGTTCTCTTTCCATGTGTCCCCCCCCCAGAAATCTCCTTTTATATCCTCATGACACATGTCAACAACAGTTATCCTTTTAGCCGCTCTCTCTGAGCCCCCATGCAGAGTTTGGAGGTCTCCTTCCATGCCCCACTGGTTTCAGAGATGACTTCTTAAAGTACAGTTACTCCCCCATTGGTCCATGAGTTCCTTGAAGGCAGGAACGGGGTATTGCTCATTTTGCTCCCTTGTGATGTGGCAGCAAGGTGGTGTTCAATTAGTATTTGTTGAAAGCATCCATATTTTGAGTCAATGGGTGGGCACCACAGCATGATCGTATGTGTCAAGGTAAACAGCCGCAGCAGGTTGGCTCTGGGCATGGTAGGGGCTGTCACAATTAATTTACAGGTGTGCATGGGAGAAGATCACCATGGTTGAGGGGGTAGGTCTGGTCTCCTGCAGGGAGAGGAGCCTTTAAATAGACATTGAAGAAGCCTGGGGCTCATGCCAGCTCTTTCCACCCTGCTCGTTCTCTTTCTCTCCACAAATGCACCTAGAATCAAAGATAATACCTCCCACCCACGCTTAAGAAAGGGGTAGCTATGCATATGTCTAGTCTGAGGTCACTACTGGGCCACATTTGTAGGAGTGAAGCCCTAGCAATAGGAGGGGTGTCTTAGTCTGTTCAGGCTTCTATAAGAAATATACCACAGGCTGAGTGGCTCAAACCACAAGCATTTATTTCTCATGGTTCTGGAGGCTGGGAAATCCAAGACCAAGACACGAGCAGACCTGGTACCTGGTGATGGCCCTGTTTCTGGTTTGCAGAGCGCCATCTTCTCCTTGTAGCCTCACATGGCGGAAAGCAAAGAGAAAGAGGAAACAAACTCTTCTTTCTCTAAGGGCACTAACCCCACACCCGAGGCTCCACCCTCTTGACCTAATCCCTCCCCAAAGGCCCCACCTCCTACTACCACCACATTGGGGGTTAAGATTTCAACACATGAATTTTGGGGTGAACACAAACATTCGGTCCATAGCAAGGGGTATCAACATACCTATGGAGAGAAACCACAGTTCCTGATCACAACAAGATGCCTTTCACATGAGGGCTAGAATGGTCTGAGCTAGTCTCGTTAAGGGGTGGGCTTTCAGGAGGAAGAAAGTAAAGCAAGCCTTTCTTCCCACCAAAGTTCTTTCTCATGCTGTGCTCCATGCCTAGTTCGCTTAAGTTCAACATAGGGGTTTGGGTCAACTCTACCATCCCATTCTTACATCAGATAGGCATTAAAGCATAGTAAGCAAGAACTTAGCCCTGGAATCCACTGGTTCCATGGGGCCTTCTACCTGCTAGCTGTGTGAGGACTTAAGACTACTAAGTTGAAAATGAATGTCCCCAAAAAGGGAATGTTTTGATGGAGAGAGAAAAATCATCCCAAGAAGATCATAGTGTGCATAATGTTTGAGGGCATGGGAGATACTTACAGGCTCAAAACCTTGCTCCTCCACTTAGTAACTGTGTGACCTTGGGCAAGTGACTTGACCTCTATAAGTCTCTATTTTTGTTATCTGTAAAACAGGGCCACTAATATTACCTACTCCATAGGGTTACTGGGGGGACTCAAGGCATGTTGAGTACCTGCTCCAGTGCCAGGCACGAGTGAGCTCTTAAATATTTGTAAATTAAGCCGGGCATGGTGGTGCACCCTTGTAATCCCAGTACTTGGGAGGCTGAGACAGGAGGATTGCAGGTTCATGGCCAGCCTCAGCAATTTAGAGAAATTCTGTTTCCATATAAAAATAAAATGGGGCTGGGGGCATAGCTCAGAGGTAGAATGCCCCTGTGTTCAATCCCCAGCACCACAATAAATAAATAAATAAATAAATAAATTAGTTAATTAATTAAAATAGTACTGGGGGTATAACTCAGAGGCAGAGTTCAATCCCCAGTACCAAAAAAAAAAAAATCCATACTGGGGAAGTTCTCTGAGATCTAAACCTTAAAAAATTAGTGACACTGCAGACCTAATGAGTGCCATCTTAGAGAGACACAGGACATAACGTTAAGTGGAACAGGAAGTCACTTATGGGTCAAAGCAAGTTCCAAAAGGACCAGTGCCTGCTGAGCAACATCTTGCCTGGAGGCTGCACAGATCTAGTGTGGGGCAAGACAGGGATCCCTTCCTAGGGACTGAGGGACCTCACCCTGCAGAGGCAACAGCCCTTCACATGCACGTCATCCTCTGGGAAGAGAGAAAAGCAGCTTTGGCCTCCGGTCTTCAGGGACCTGGTGCTAGCATCTGTTTCCAGAGGCAGGTAAGCTGGCACCCAGAGGCAGGACCATGGTGGGTAAGTACCTGGATGCAGGAGCCACCCCTCACAGTACAAGTTAGCTGTACTATCCCATTTGTCTCTTTTATATCAAGTCTTTCTGACTTAAGGAAGAGACAACAAGAAAGATGTTGTCCTAACAAACATTAAACAACCCAGAAAATCCAAAGGATGCATCATTACGCACATGTGTGACCATATTTGAAGATAAACTCCAAAAAGTGCTCATTCACCACTAAGTCAAGAGCATAGCATGTGGCTGGAGGCACACTGCTTCTTATTGAGGTCCTAGAAGACAAGGGTTGGGTGGAACTGGAATTGGAACCTGGCTATTTGACTTTGATGTGATCTAGGTAGAACTCTACACGAGATAAGGGGTCATTTGGTGAGAAGACCAACCCGGCAAGAGCGGAGGGCTTGTGCAAGGGAAGATGTGGCTGCTTGGAGATGCACTTGAAAATGTCATCAAAATCCAGATTGTGGGGGGTCAGACAAAAGATTATAAAATTTGAAGTGTGTTTGTTTGTTTATATATTTATTTATAATAGTCCACATTTCTCAAAAATTGGAAGGCTCCCTTGCACTCCTACCCCTCAGTCACCCAAGCCCCAACTCCAGAGGCAACTGATGTTTCTTATATGTGCTTCCAGGCATAGTAAGAATATGTACCCAAAAACTGTGCATGTGTGTATATATCCCTTTCTACAAATGTTAACTTTTAAAACTTTATGGGTTAGAGATCATTATCATCGATATATAAAGAATTTTCTTCTTTCAACAGCTACATAGTAAATTACTGCATGGCTAGATCATGATTTATTTTATCAGTTACTAATTAATGGGTATTTAATAATAAATATTAAAAACTGAATATAGCAAATTTAAGGCATTTCCTATGTTTTTCCATTACATACAATGCTATAATAAATAATTCTGCTAATAGGTCATTATGCACATGTGTGACCATATTTGGAAGATAAACTCCTAAAAGTGTTCATTCATCACTATGTCAAAGGGTAGGCTAATGAATATAATGAATTTATATCCCAATCCATGATAGGGATGCATTGAAAGTTACTGACCAAAGAATGTATGTATATATGATATTTTAAGAGGTTGAGGTTGTAGCTTAATGGTAGAGAGCTTGCCTAGCATGTGTGAGGCCCTGGGTTCAATCCCCAGCACTGCAAAACAAAACACACACACACACTGTGATAGTTAATCTAGGTTGTCAACTTGACCTGATCATGACACACCCAAGATTATGTGATTTTGGGTGTGTAACAGCAGATTAAAGAGAAAGCCCTGCCCTGAATGTAGGCAGCAGGATTCTGATAGGTGCGGACTTAGATATAGACGGAGAAGCCGCGTAGAGTGTGTGCGACTCTTTCTGAGGAAAACGCATCTGCTTTCGCCTGAGATCGTCGGCCGCTGGCTTCGCCTTTCTCTGAAGAGCTTCTTGATCTTCTCAGCCTCCAGCTCTTGGAACTGAAACTTCACCATCGTTTCTCCGAAGAGCTTGCTGATCTTCACATCCTGGACTGGGACTGAATTAGTGGTTGCTCCGATCCTAAGACTCCAGCTCTTAGACCGTTCAACCAGCTACTGGTTCCTCTGACTCTCCACGTGCAGTCAGAACCTGGGACTACATTGCTTCAAACTGTAAGCCCATCTGATAAATCCCTTTTTAAAATATACTCATTCCGTGTATTCTGTTAATATAGAGAACCCTGTCCAATGCGCACACATACACACACACACACACACACACACACACACACACACACTGAAAGACACAAAGAAAATGAAAAGAAATATACTTCATATATATGATAGATGATGGAAGAGGAAGGAATGTAAGGTTATTCCAAGTTCATTAATACAAACAAGGACATCCAACACAGTGGGCATAACAGAGTGTTTTCTCCCCCACAGATGATCTAATTTCCCATCTCTACTACCACACAGGACTTCTACCAGGTCTCAGACAGTGAAGGAAGGACAGGGGTGGGATGGAGGGAGGGAGCTTCCTGTATGAAAATTACTTTAAAGAAGCATGGAGATTAGAGACATTATTGGATACATATAGATAGAAAGTTCTCAAGATGCAGTTAACTAAATAGCTAATGAAACTCCCAAACATACTGACCCTCCAAAATGAAGAAAACCTCTGGTCTCCTAATTATCTAAGCAAATCTTAATAAAAAGATGAACCTGGGGGAACAAAATGGCAGAAAGATTTGCCTTCACTTTCTCTGGAGTTGGAAGACTTGAAGTTGGAATATTTTCACAATGGAGTAAAATGAAAGAGTTTCCAATAAAAGTGAACCCTGCAGGCTTTGTCCTCAGAACCTGCCATCTCGGATTTGAACCATGACCTCTGCTGCTCCCCGTCACCCAGCGATGACGATGTGAAGGGAGATCAAGGTCCTGCCAAGGCCTCCGCGGTATGAGCTCAGCCTGCAGATGCCCAGCTCCTGAGTAATGTAAGACAGATGCCAGATCAGCTCGGCTTACTCACTAGCCTGGAGCATGCTTTGGCTAAAATCCTGTAATTCAACCATCCTGCTAACCTTTTAAGTGAACAAAAGACAAACATAACAACAGGGCCGAAGCTGTGTGTTGGTGGCGATGACAGACAATCCGTTAGGATGATAGAAGATACTTGCCCTGTGAAAACACAGGACCGTCTACATTCTGCTCTACCTCGTGGGGGGCAGGCTCTGAAGCATTTAGTGGTGTGTGTGTGTGTGTGTGTGTGTGTGTGTGTGTGTGTGTACCACAATACAACTCAGCTAGAAAGGACTTATTTTTCTCACTGCTATATTTTCAACAGTTAGAATCACACCAGGAACATAGATGGTGCCCAATAAACATTGGTTGAAAGAATGAATGCACTCACTGTAAATGAATGAGTGAACAGATTCGCGGCAGGGGTGTGTCCTTGCCTAGAATTGACTGTATCATTACATAACTCAAATCATGTCCATTGGCTCTTACGTTTTTTGTTTATGAAATGACTTTAAACCACTTCATAAGGACCTTCAAATGAGCTCTATAGACGTTGCTAGCTCCAGCTCCCTTACATTAGCATCCCTTCAGCTCCCTCCTTGTCTCCACATTCTCTCAGAGAAAGTTCATCAACGGCGGGCGGCTTGGCTTCAACTCTCATCTACGTAGGTTAATGACTTCCAACACTTCATCCCAGAATTCCCTCAGGACTTCCAGATCTGCATATCAACCTATCATCTCAGTATCTACATTCACGTTTTGGAGGTGCCTCAGAATCAAGGTATTATCAACTGATTTTATTCTCTCACCCCTTTCAAATTTGTTCCTTCTCATTCATTCTGAATTTTTATTATTGTATTTCATTTTTGTGGTAGTGGGGATTGAATCCAGGGGCATTCTACCTCTGAACTACACCCCCAGCCCTATTTTCTCTTTTATTTTGAAACAGAGCCTTGCTAAGTTACTGAGGCTAGTCTCGAACCCTGTGATCCTCCTGTCTCAGCTTCTCATGTACTAGGGTTACAGGCGTGTACCACCACACCCAGCTTCATTCTGGATTTTTTTTTTTTTTTGCAGTACCAGGGATTGAACCCAGGGGTGTTTTACCTCCGAACTACACTCCCAGCCCTATTTTTTATACTTTATTTTGAAACTGGGTCTCACGAAGTTGCTTCTTGATAGCAAATGCCCAGACTGAATCAGTGATAAATTAAGTAATTTTAGAAACGGGTTGATTTTTTATAAGAGATGATTAAATTCCAGAGTTTGACCTTGAATTCTCAAAGTGAGTATTTTTATTTTACCCCTGTCAATATATTTTTTCCTTGCTAAAACAATACACTTTTGGCCTCGGTTTCAACTCCAGACGTGTGAAAAAAATCATTTTGAAATTGTTTGTTTTACATTTGAGAATGTAAATAGAGATGTAGTAAATAAAAATCAAGTAAGTGAAAGGAAAACACCATTTGATGAGGGACCACACAGTGAGGCCGAAGCCCAGGGTGGGAAAGTTCAGGCTCTCAGGGCTAGGGAAAACATCAAGTGAGCAGAGCTTTCTCAACTCCTGAGAACGCGGGCATTTAGAAGTTCATTTAGAAGCTAGACCAAGAAGTATTCAGGACCAACACTTTCCACTTTTCAACATTTTAGTATAAATCAACTTAGTAGGAACACAAGTAAGAAATGTGTTGCAGAAGCAAATTGCATTGCACACATTTTTATGTAAAAATCTAACTTAAATACTGGGAAGTAAAGTCATGAAAGGACTAACAAAGCGGGGCATGGTGGCGCAGGCTTGTAACCCCAGTTCTTGGGAGGCTGAGACAGGAGGAGCACAGGTTTGCCACCAGCCTCATCGACTTAGTGTGGCCTTCTACAACTTAGTGAGAACCTATTTCCAAATAAAAAATAAAATAGGGCTGGGGGTGTAGCTCAGAGGTAGAATGCCCCTGGGTTTAATCCCCAGTACTACCAAAAAAAAAAAAGGTCTAGCAAATACTAATCTTTGGAATTTTCAGTCAAAATGCCTAAATCAGCAAAAGCCCCACATACAAGAAAACCATGTTTTTGTGGCCTCGTTCTGTGTTTCCACATCTCTCCTTTATCTCTTTCAATTTCTCTCTTTCACTTCCCCCAAACCTTTCTCTGTGTCAGCTTCGGTGCCCGCAGTGCACTGAATTTCTTTCTCTGACTTTGCACAAGGCAAACTGCATTCAGTGCCATCAGCTGAGACTCCAGACCTCATGGAAGCATGTGCTTTTCTGTGGAGGACGAAGGTTGCTCAACTTGCCAGCTCTCTCCGGGGATGGCCTTTTTAGGACAGGTTCCTGCTGGGCTTGTGAGCCCAGCCAGAGATCACACACAACCTACAGAAGCCTATTCCCACCTTTTTATCATTGTTTCTGTTTTCCAAAGGAAGAAGACCTTTGTGGCATCTAGTGCTATCTTTATAAGATGACTCACCTGCCTTTTAGGGCTCTACTTTTCTGTTTCAATCAGACAGACCTGCCTCTCCATCTGCTTTTGCAGCCTCTTCACATGGTGTCTGGTACCCAGCCTGCTCCCTACCCCATATCCCTCCCTGGCACCAATGAAGGCATTATGGGGGCTATTAGCCCAGCCTCCTCCGAGCTGCTCAGATCCTGGCTCTTCCATTTATCTCAAGAGCCTACCACCTCCTGGATCCTGAACCAGTCTGGCCAAAACAGACAAGATATGAGCTGCCTCAACTTCACCACTGGGCTAGACCCACAAGCAAAAAGGCTACCCTGGCAGGGCCTTAGTGTTAGGAGAAGCCCAAGAGCCCAAGAGGCTCAAGCTAATGTCTTCTTTACCTCCCCTCTCTAGCCCTCAGTCTCTGCCAAGGTACCTGCCATGTTCTACAGGCCTCTACCAGCTCATGAGTCCTGACTGATCCTAACTCTTGCCAACCCTCTCTCTTTAGGAACCAGGCCTTTCTCTCATGACTGGGCTGCCACGTTGGATCTCATCAAATTTTAGTACCACCCAAACCAAGGCCACGTTCATCCTATAATGTTGAATACTGGATATTAGACAGGCAGACATCCCATCAGGAGCCAGTCCTTCGGCCAAGCTGGCTCTGCTATCAGGACTCCCATAACCTTATCTTTCTTCCCTTCCCCAGTACATTGCTAGGATGCTAGTCCAACTAATGGCCAAACCTATCCACATTGGTCAACTGAGCTTCTAAATGTGCATTTAGGGGTCATCCGTATTGTTCTCCACCTTTCAATGACTGTTGGTTACACCCACCTTCCTATAATTGCTTGTATTTTTCAAAAGGAGAAAGATTTTTGATTGGTGACATGTATTACTTTGACCTCAGCTATCACTAAAAACATGGTCTTCCCCCTTTCTCAGACTAACGCCTTCACCCATGATGCATTCTTCCTGGAGTCCTCCCTGGTTATTGCCAGCCTACATTTGTCAGATTTAGTGAATAAAAATACAGAATGTCCTGTGATAATTGAAGTTCAAATGTTTTATTACCTGCAATTCAGATGTCATCGGCATCCTATATCATACCTGGCAACCCTTCTCCATCCTAATGAGTGGGATCCAGAAAACAGGTAACTAAAATATCCTCTTTGGTTGTGATCATAGGACTATCTGCCCAGTGGGCATTGGATGGCTCACAGGATCCACGCAGAGGGGTGCCTTGCTCCCTGTGTTTTGGTCCTCCATGATATAAACATAAGAATGTACATTAAGACCTTTTTGGGAGAGACATAACATAAAGAGGAGAGAGTTCTGCCAAGCCAAGTTATCACCATAAAAAAAAACTTTACCTTTCCACATGTTTACTCAATTCTCACTCCTAGAATCACATCATGGAACAGTTTCAGCTTATTTAAAATCTTACTCCTGCCTTGGCTGACATAAGCATCGCTCACGTAGGAAAATATTCAGACAGCTCTTCCTTGATTTCCCAGCTGCAGATGCTAAAACTTTTCTAGCCATTTCAGTCAACCCAGAAGAAAAGTCTTGGCCTAACAGCATTTGAAAAAACACTCAGAAATAACATGGGTACCACAGCAGTGGTAATAAATAGAGAAGAGCTCATTTGCTTAACAGAGTTGGTTAAAATTGATATTCTGTGGTCTATGATTGATTCTAAGGAGCATTAGCACCGCATAAAAGCGCATGTCGTTCTTGAGACACTTCCAACCTTCTAGGCTGGGCAACGAATAAGAGCTCAGAAGTGGAAGACGAGACAAACTGCCCACCAGGAGCTTACAGTCTGGTCCATTCATCAAACCCACATTTGCTCTGATGGGGGATGCAAGGGCATTTTACCCCATTCCTTCTATTTCTACAGAAAAGAAACATCTCCCCTCTCTTCCCCATGAGAATGTAATATTGAAGGAACATATCAGACTCCCATCCCCTCCTGGCTGCATTTCCTTTTTCTAACCACTTGCTCTCTTTTGGACCTGCCAGAATTCACACAGGGCCTGAGTTCTTGCTCTGCTCCCACAATAACTACACCTGTATAAGGTCCCGGGGTCCAGATTTGGAGGAATGGGTAAAGAGACCAGAGTCACCTCTTCTAAGCCAGTATCTAGAAATTCAATTTTAGCACAGCAAATTTAATACTATAATTAGCTTCGTATGCATTTTCTTAATTGATTTAAAATGCATGTGAGATGAGAAGCCTCACCTCAACCAAATCTTCAACCTCACCGAAAGAAGCTTTCCAAATTCTAAGGGCAACCTCCTCTGAGATACGCATGAGGATGGAACAAAGAGACCCGCAGGGAGTGTTCAAGTACTCGGGAAGGTGAATTCTTTATCTGGGGATAGCATCATGAAAGCCTTTTGAAAGAGATGGTTTTTTAACCAAAGTGAAAGGGATTTGATGGGCATGGGCTGAAGAATGGATACTTCTGAAGACAAAAACAGGGCCTAGACAAAGGCCGGGTTACATTAGGAAGGGGAGGGGAAGCAGAGTAGCTGGTTTGGAGTGGAGGGCTCATGTGCACAAAGAAGTAAGAGTGAGCAAGGGTGTGCCCCTGGGAAGAGACTCAGCGATGAGCTGCGGGATGGGCTGACTGCCAGCCCCCTAACCCCTTTTAGCCTCCATGTCCTGGCACCAAATCTGTCCCGGAATGAGGAGAACAAAATGAGCCAGAGGTGAGGAATTTGATCTCAAATCCCTTGTGTTCCAAGCCTTCCTGGGACCATAGACTGGACTTCTCTGAGTCCAAACACTTTTGCGACTGGACTACTTCTGCTCATTTCCAAAATCTCTAATCCTAGTATTCTAATCTATAAAGCAGCTACGTCCTAGGGTTGATGTAAGATTAGAACTCGTAAGTAAATATCCTAGCAGAGCACTTGGAAACCTAGAAAGTAACAACAGATAGCTATTCTTATTCTATTTTTATTTTTATTTTTATTTTTATTTTTTTGCAGTACTGGGGATTGAACCCAGGGTCGGTCTACCTCCAAGCTACACCCCCAGCCCTATTTTTTATTCTTTATTTTGAAACAGGGTCTCACTAATGGCGGAGGGCCTCACTAAGTAGCTGAGGCTGGCCACGAACCCGGATCCTCAGGTCTCAGCCTCCCAAGTACTGGGAGTACAAGTGTGCACCACCATGCCCGGAGCGTAGACCATTGGAAACTGATCTGAATGGTGGAGGAAAGACTGGACACTGATGGAGGAATTGACTGGACATTGTTATAGGTGTCCTTTTCCATGAAGCAAATACCAAGATAGAGATTTGTGTGCAAGAGGATTTTTAGGGGGTGCACTGGGGAGCAAGAGCTGGGAGGGTGTTGAGGAGAAGCTTAATTTGGGTGCAGCTCAGTGGGTGCAGCCAATCTCTCCCCCCAGGAACTTCAGCACTATATTGACCTTTCTGAAACATCAGCTTTAAGGCAAGGAAATGGGGCACTTGTGCTCCCTCATCCTCAGTCACTGGGTGTGGCCCTGAGAGCTGGCTGTCTTCAGGTGAGGACAATTCCTAGAGAGGAATTCACCTGAGAGCTGCCAGCCACCATCACTCTCAGCAGTGGGTGGTGTCCTAGCCTATTTTCTGTTTCTATAACTGAATACCACACACTGGGTAGTTTATAAAGAACTTTATTGAGCTCATGGTCCTGGAGGCCGGGAAGTCCAAGAGCATGGCTCCAGCATCTGGTGAGGGCCTTCTGGCTGCATCTGAACATGGTGGAGGGCATCACATGGTGAGACAGAGCAAGCGTGCTAGCTCAGGTCTCTATTCCTCTTCTTATGAAGCCATTAATGCCATCAGGGGACCCCTACCCTCATGACCTCCCAAGTCTTAATTACCACCCAAAGGCCCCAACCTCCAAATACCATTAACATATGAATTAGGAACAGACCAAATAATGTTAGAGATGAATGTATCATGATGAATCTCATTATTATGTACAATTATAATAATGCACCAATTAAAATTTTGTAAAAAACATATGAATTAGGGATTAAGTTTCCAACACATGAATTCTGGGGACAAACACTCAAACTATAGCAGTGGGGTAATGAGAGTCTTGACTAGGCTCACACCGCAGATCCATTAGTAGTGCTCAATAAATTATCATGATCAGCTAGTGGTTGATCTTCATCCAAGTCCTTATCCTGACTTGATCACATATAATATTCAAGCCTTTGATCATCCCACCCACGCGCATCAATGATTGGAAACAGAGGTTTATAAATCTTCAAGCAAAGAAGGAATGAAATGAAATTGACATAGGACATAATTTTAACAAATCTTGGTGGATGGTCTTGGAATGAGGGAGAAATTAATGATAAGAAGACCACCCAAGAGGCTATCCAAGTAGCTCAGGCTTGAAGTGATGAGAGCTCCTAGTCTATGTAAATCTGAGATTACAGAAAGAGGGAGGGAGAGGGGAAGGGCGGAATTCAGTACTGAATCAAGGGTGGGAAATTAAGGAGGAACAAGAGCAATTGTAACCTCTAACCCTGTGGGTCTGAGCATCTCAGAAGTTGGCAGTTGGTAGTAATGGGGTAACATTTTGTGGAGAAATGTGACTAATTTGGTTTTGACATGAAATTCCCTCCAAACAGATGGAGAAATGGTAGCAAATAAATAATCAGACTGATAATTTGCCTAGCTAATGATAATTTTAAAAATTAATAGACTTTTTTACAGTTTAAGGCTTATAGGAAAATTGGACAGAAACTATATAGACTTTCCATATTCTCCAACCCCAATTTCTCCTATTATTAACATCTTGTATTAGTATGGTATGTTTTCTATAGTTGATGAGCCAATATTGATACCTTAACAGCTAAGGACTACACGGTATTATACAGAGCAGTTTCACTGCCCTGTGCTCCACCCATTCATCCTTACTTCCTCCCATATCCCTGGCAACCATTGATCATTTTAGTATCTCCATAGTGTTGCTTTTTCCAGAAAGACTAAACTATAATTAGAATCATATAGTAGCTAGCCTTTCAGACTGGCTTGCTAATGAGATTTTAAAATAGAATTTGATTTGCTTGGAAACTCACTTGATTTTTAAAGAAGGTAATAATAAGAGCTCTTTTTATCCTTGATTCATCTTTATTCTTAAATAAACTTATTTCAAAGCAGACTTTATATCACTATCATACATGGAAAAATGATATCAGCTGCCATAATAGAGGATAGTTATGAAATATATTATTTAGATAGATAGATTTAAATATAATTGTAAAATGATCACCCATGTGCTATGTAAAAATAATCTTTCTTACCACCTGTTGATGCCCACACTTTGGGAGACATTGGCTAAGATATTTCCCAGCCCCCACTTCCAGCTCCATCCCTTTGATCTGCAACATAGTGGCCAGGAAAACAGAAGACCAAAGGAAACAGACCCATTGCCTCCAAGTGTTTGAAGGGCTGCCAAGGAGAAGGAGGAGGGGAACACTTCATAAATGCCCACCATGTGCCAAGCACCATGATGGATGGCTAAAATATAACATTTGGTTCAAGTCCCACAATAGCCCAGGTGATAAGGACTCTGATCTTCATCTAAGAGATCAGAGAGCCAAGCTGCTGAGGAATTCTAAATTGCCCAACTACTTCAGTGATGGAGCAGGGTCAACCCCATTATCTCCATCTACTTGTCTAGACTTCGTGGCCTGTCATAGAGAAAGAAATTTAGTCTTTGTTGCTTTAGAAAGCAGAACTAGGACTCAGTGTTACATACACCCATTTCAACTCAACAGAAGAACTTTCTTTGGAACTATGCTGCCTTGGGAAGCAGGGAGCTTACTTTCTCTAGTATACAGAGATCATGGCTGGTGACCACCAAGATGGGAAGCCACAGAAGGTACATCTCACAAATGGGATGTGGGCACAGGGCCCATCGGCCCCTCTGGGCTAGAAGTTCCAAAACTCCAAGCTCTTGAGGCTCCTTCTACCAATATCTACACATCCAAAGAGGAAGCTGCTGACTTGTTTGAATGCCAGCAGGGCGTTAAATACTACTTTGGGACGTCTCAGTCTTTCTGCAAGTCATATTCTTTCTGCAGCCTTTTATAGGGGTCACATGAAACACAGGAGACATCAAACAACTATTTCCAGATGGACCTGACTAGTTGAATTATTTGAAAAAACATGTCACTGGATGGCTGACAAGCTTCTGGAGAGCAAGAAAACTCATTCCATAAGTCTATCAGTACCACCTTGGAAGGAGATAAAACAGCCTTCCTGCAAAGAAACGTGTTAAAACGTGATTTGGGTATCAGCATGCTGTTTAGCAAAAGGCTGTGAGATTAATCTTCTCTTTTGTCAGTAGATATTACCACTGACTCTGGGATAACACATGGATAATGTTTTACCTAATCCTTTAGCATCTTTATTTAACTACCCTTTAAGCAATGAACTCCTGCCTGAGAGTTCCTGGTAACTCTGATATGGGGCACAAAGATATGAAAGACTCATATCATCTCTGCTTCATTGGGTGATCAAATCCACAGTTCCTAGGTACGTGTATGTGTTACTTCAAAAGGCAGAACTGAGTCCTTCAGAGCCTGCTTTTTGTGTGAGTTGTTCACACACATGCATACCCACCTCAGCATACACACAGGGCAGGTGCATATCACAGGGGCAGCTCAGTAAACCACCATTCATATGGAATAATTCTTCATTAATAATTACACACATAAAGATAACAAAGGTCATGATTTTGGTGTCTCCCGCTCTGATGGGACTGCAAGGTCCCAGTTACTGGATAGCCTAACACCATCTCACTAGGGACCCTGGGAGATCCAACAGAAATGTGCACAGAGCCCTGGAGGGAAAAGCCAATGTAGACTTAGCTCTCTCCTCAGCAACACTTGCTTTCCTAAGGCAGCTTTCATGGAGGGACAAAATATGACCATTCCTCTTTCCTGACAATCTCTAGACTCATAACTGTCATGGCAATTACCTGCACATTCTTGTAACCCGGACACTCAGGGCCAGCCTTGCTGTCCTCGTAATCAGCAAACTCAGACACACAAACTACCCTCCGATGTCATACTGGAACAGGTTTATATAACAGAGACTTTTATTCATCTTATCCATTGAATATCTACAACATAACACCAAAACATAATCAAATAAAATGTACATATCTAAGCACCTTATTACTTGATCTATGAGGACTCACCACTCTTTCTCAAATATAATTCACAAGGATTTTATAAAGCATCTGTTAGGGTATATGGGGGCAAAGAAAGCACGGCCCAACAGCAGGAAACAGGCTTTATTTAGGAATAAAACCTGGAAGGAGGCATCTGACCTGAGAGAGAGCTCACGAGAGTCAGAAAGCCTGCTCCTTACAGGCTAGGGGCTTTTTATGGGGCAAGGAAGGGGATGGAGGTACAGGAGTAGTCATGTAAGCCACTGGTTGGTATTCTAGAGGCCAGGTCATCTCAGGGCAGGGCAATGGTCAGGGAGCATTTCTCTTTCTTTTTTCCTTTGTTTTCGGTCCTCCTCCAGCATGACCTCATGGGCAGACCTCACAGTGCCCACACCATCAAAATCTTCTTAATAGTGCATATTAATATTGTTATTTCAATACATTCTTCTGCTCAGGTTCAAAAGATACAGAATGTCTCTGAGCTTCAGGATGACCAGACAGATTCCACTTAGTGGATAAATATGTACTTATGCTTCTTTAACCCCAAGTGGCCACTACCAACTTTCCTCTTTCCTTCTTTTTTTTTTTTTTTGAATGGAAATGAAGTTGTTCCCTTTTGCCTGGCAAAAGTACAACATCCAAACATGGGCATACTGAAATAAAAAACCCTTTTCCCACTTGAATTCTTATTGAGATCTACACGATAGTTATAATAATTGCGTTCATCATGGAAATTGTCTTAAACCAGTTTTGCATGTACTTAGTGCTACATATAAAATAAATATGCAGAGCAGATTTCAAATTGTGGTCATGTTAGGCAAGCAATATTTATAAACTGTAGTTCCTGTTTTATTTATTCTCTCTCTTCTCCAACAGGTATATCCATTTCATTCTCCTACAAGGCCCAACAAGCCCAAGGCAGATTATCATTGGCCCGATCATTCCTGAGCTGAAGCAAACTTACAGCCTGGGTCCAAGCATCCTTCTTGCTCCTGCAGTTGATATCAGTTACCCAAGTTGTGGAGAAGAAAGGAAGGACATATCTTTTGAGGACAGATGGGACACTGAGCACTGTACATTGTCATCCAACTCTGCCGGCCAGCCAGTGATACCAGAAGAATAATAATTCCCAGCAGGTGATCAGTAAATGCTACTTCCCTCCCCACTCCCATCTTTCAGATGAGAAAATGATGCTCAAAGTCCTATTAACTGGCAACAGTGTCAGAATCCCAGATATCTCTCTGCCTCCACAACCCATTCTTTTCCCATTCTAGGAGCTCTCTCTTTAATTCTTTGTATGAATTTAGGTTCCGGTTAATCTGAGCCTTGACAAATGGTTGTGAAGCTTGTGATTTGCACAAAGTAACCAGGCTGAGGGGCAGGAAGCAGCTGAAAACCAACCTGCATTCTGCCTAGGAAGTCATGTCTCCTTCCTGGGGCTGTGTGTTACTTTCCTAGGTCTGCTGTAACCGATTACTGCAAAGAGACTTACAGAAATGCATCCTCATAGTTCTGCAGGCTAGAAGTCCTGCATCTAGGTATTGGCAAGCTCATTTTCTTCTAAAGTTCTGAGTAGAACTCTACTCTCTCCTAGTTTCTGATAGTCACCAGAAATACTTGTTGTTCCTTGACTTGTAGTTACACCATTCTAGTCTGCTTCCATTCTCTGCCTTCCTTCCTTTCTCTCTGTTTTTATTTTTTTGTTGTTGTTGTTGTTTTGTTTTTTGTTTTTTGGTGTGTGTGTTTGTGTGTGTGTGTGTGTGTGTGTGTGTGTGTGTGTGTGTGCATGTTTTATTAGAAAATGAACTCAGGGGCATTCAACCTCCAAACTACACCCCTAGATCTTTTTTGTTTGTTTGTTTGTTTGTTTGTTTTGTTTTGAAACAGGGTCTCACTAAGTTGCTGGAAGCCTTGCTAAATTGCTGAGTCTAATCTTGAACCTGTAAACCTCTTGTCTCAGCTTCTCAAGTACTCAGATTATGGGTGGGTACCACCATGCCCAGCTTCTCCATTTCTCTTCTTTTTATAAGGACACTCATCATTGGATATAGGGCCCACCTGGGTCATCTAGGATGATCTCATCTCCAGATCCTCAATTATCTCTACAAAGACCCTTTTTCCAAATAAGATCACATGCCCAGACACGGAGGGTAAAGACTTGCACATATGTTTTTGAGGCTACCAGTTCATACTAGACTTTCTGGAGGAAAAGCAACTTTTTCAACTGTTCTATCCAAAGAAGACATGTTTTTCTCTTTAGCACAAAGGCACCAGTGGGGTAAGGGGACCCTGGTCTTCTTGGTGTGTTGCCCTATTTCTGCTGTCCATCAGTCTAGGGTTTTCACCTATTCTTTCTCTCCATACTATCAAGGCATTTATCCTATGGCTGGGCCCCTGACAGCCTTCTCAGACCCTGATACCTCTGTGATGTGTAGAACCTGGTGACAATAGAAGATGCTCAGGATCTGATATTGGGTTGCCTGCAGGATCCTATGGAGGAAGGCGGGCCTGGAGGACACAGGCTATAATTGATGAGAGGCAGTGATGGATGGTACTGATGGGAAGCCCTGGCCTTAACAACAAGCAGAGGGCCACGTGAGCAAGCAGCATCCAGGAGAGTCCCCAATGGACTCAAAGTTGCGATCTGCAAAAATGGAGCGGTACCCATGTTACAAAGGTCATGCGGGAGGTGGTAGGAAGTGTAAGGAGAGAAGAGGCAGGTGTCAGACTTCCAGGCACTAGATTCTTACATGGGGGATTACATGTGGTATCTCAGGATACCACACTCAGAGATCAATGTTAGGGATAGACCCAGCCATAAAAGTGACATGCTGTGGTATCCTACAATGTGGGCTATAGTCCGTTCAATTTCTCCTGCTAATGGCCAAGATCTGAGGCTACCATTTCATACTACACTGTTCCACCCAAAGAGGACATGTTTTTCTCTCTAGCACAAATGCTAAAGCGTCCCCCAGGAGTCCCATTGGAGGGAGAGTAGTAGTGCAAGGCAGGAGCCAGGCAAGGCCTCTCTGCTCAACCCCTTGACAGGCTCAAGTGCCCTGTCCCTCCTGACCAGCACTTCACAGTTGCGCTAAATTTCTACATCTATCCTCAGCAGGTATGGTCCAGTCCTCTGCATTTTCCTGCTCAACCTCCTTGATTCACTTTGGTTCGCACCATCCTAGACCCTGCCCTGAGCCTAAACTTCAACTCCCCAGTGCTGGCAATAGAAGAGGCAAAGGCGAACTTACAAGGTGTATGAGCTTTCCTTGGAAAATTTCCAGTGCAACTAAAGCAGGAAGCAAACAGAACCTCATGGTGATTTTATTTTTGGACTCTGTGCCACCAGTTTAAATGAGTCAGAATAGATGTTCAAAGACTTTCTAAGAATGCTCATGTGCGAAAAGGCTTGCCCGGATTGATTTCAGATAGAAAACCTAAATTCCATTCCAGGAATTGTATAGCCTCACAAGTTCTTCAGCTTCTAAATAAAAATCCCTGGGAATCTAATAATAAACCCTGGATGGTGCACATGTTTTTACAGTGTTTATATTTAGCGAACATTTTCCACTCTGCAATGATTTCCTGCCAAGAATATCACATTCCAATACATTCCGCTATATGATACTCGATGCTTACTTTATTGTTCCCTCAGTCATCGTTGCCATAGAATTTGGAGTTTACGATGGAAACATGAGGAGCAAATTCAATATTTTGTCTTCAGTCTGTCTCAAGATTAAGGGTATTTATTGAGGGCCTACTGTCTGTAGTAAATTAAGCCAGATGAAAACAGGGCTCACCCTTATGGCATGTGATGGACTTGTTTAGAATTACTAAGAGAAGCGGCCAGAGAGGAAGCAGGCATCAGACATCAGTAATACCTTCCTGAGGTTGGATCGCCTAGAAACAGGAAGTAGTTCTAGGTTCTTGTACAGAGGAAACAGCAATTCTTTTATAAGGAAGTCCAGCAGTGATGCATGCAATGATATAAAGAAGGATGAGAAGAGGGGAGGAAAAGGAATCTGACCTTTCATTCAGAAAATAATGGGCAAGATGCAGCAGCAGGGAAAATGGAGAGAGAGCCACAGAGAGCTAACTGGAAAGACACTAGACTTGGTCTGTATTTGAATCTCCATCACTCATTCCTATGAGCCTGCTTCCTCATCTGCGAAACAGGAGTTATTGGTATCTATGTCACTAAGTTAGTATGAGGAATAAATGAGATCACAGATGGCACAGAGTAGTCACTGGATAAATACATGTTACAGTGTCTGAAGAGATGGACTCCGGAGACACTTTGGGAAGAAAATCATCCTGTCTCGCTGACTGTATCAAACAGGATTCTTAGTTGCAACCAGATGCCCTTCCTTCCATGATATATGATCATGGAGGGAAAGGAATTGGCTGGAAGGATGTTAATCTGCTCACGACATCACTGGGAAGGTTGAAGAACCAGGCTTAGAAAACAGGCAGGACCAGAAGACTTAGCATTTGATTATAGTCAAAAGCAAGCCAGGATTCATATATCCAGTGAGATCACCGCCCTGATGAGCACTGCGGGGCCATGCCTTGCACTGCTGCCCTGAACATAGACACTGTCCCTGGAAACCAGAATGGCTGCCACCACTGCTCACCAGGACAGATGTCCCGCCATCTCTGCTCCTTCACATCTATCCCTACTGCCTGACTCCAAGTCTAGGAGAGACTGGCCAAGCCTAGGTTAGAACTGGTATCTCTCACCAAGCTGCAAGCAAGAATCTGGTGTTTTCTATAATGGGGGTTGTCTTAGTCCATTTTTGATGCTACAACAACAAAATACCCAAGGCTGGGTAATTTTTAAGGAACATAATTGCTCGCATTTCTGGAGGCTGGGAAGTGAGTCCAAGATTAAGACACCAGAATTTGGTGGGTGGTAAGGGCCTTCTTGCTGCATCCTTACATGACAGAAGGGCAGAAAGAACCTAGAACTCTCCCTCAGCCTCTTCTATAAGGTCACTAACCCATGTCTTAACCACTTCCCCAAAGGCAGCACCTCTTAATACTATCTCATTAGCAATCAAGTTTTAACACAGGAATTGGGGAAGGGACACATTCGAACCGTGGCAGAGGTAGCTGCTGCATCTCACCAAGACTCATGAATAAGGGTTTCCTCAAACTTGGAAATGTATTCAAAAGCTGGGCAGCCAGAAAACTGACAAATGTCCATTTCTATCACTGGCTGGTAGGGGATGCCACACGGAGAGAGAAGGAAAGGTTTATTTATCCCAAAGTTTAAAGCCCAAGGCCAGGGAGAGTGTAGTTCTATTTTCAAAACTTGGGAATAATAAACTGATTTTTAGTAGCTTCATTGAGATATAATTTATATACCATAAAGTGACTGTTCAATGGTTAGCATATTTGAGTTGTGCAACCATCACCAAATCTAAATGTATATTTTCATCACCCCAAAAGGAAACCTTATAACTATTAGGAGTCACTTCCCACCCCACCACATTCAGCTCTAGAAACCACCAATTTACCTTCTGTCTCTCTATTCTGTACATTTCAAGTAAATGAGATCATACAATATACAAGCTTTTGTGATGACTTGCTTCTTTCATTTAACAATATCTTTGAGCATTATAAGCATATTGTAGCATGTTGGTACCTCATTCTTTTATAGCTAAATAGTATTTCATCATATGACTATACCACATTTTCTTTATCCATTCATCCATTGATGGACATTTGTGTTGTTTCTACTTTGAGGCTATTATGGGTAATGCCACGATGTACATTTGTAGACAAATTTTTGTGTGGACATAAGTTTGCATTTCTCTTGGAAAGATACATAGTAGTAGAATTGCCAGGTCATTTGGAAAGTCTATGTTTAGCATTTTGAGGAACTGCCAAACTGTTTTCCAAAGCGACTGCACCAGTTTATGTTCCCACCAGTGATGTATGGGTGTTCCTGTTTCTCCACATCCTTGCCAAACTTGCTCTTGTCTGTATTTTTTATTATAGCCATCTTACTGTACATCAATAATAAACTGACTTTTAAGCTTAATAATTTGCCATAGTGGCGAATATCCAAGAAAACCTGCCTGAATTCACTTGGCTGCATTCATCACGACCATCATCATCATCATCACCTTCACCATCATTAATCATCATTATCATCAAGGAGTCAAGTTGGTAGAACAAAAAATATGAAATAGGGTTTTTTTCTCAAAAATTGTAATAAAGCCTTTTAAAAATACATTACTTACATCTTGGACAGAACCCATAGCTTTCCAGATGTTTTCTGAAAAGGTATTAAAATATCAAGCCAGTTAAACATGTCTATCTCAAATGTGATTTAAATCCCCTCTCCTCTCCTCCTCTCCTTCACAGGTTTGGAAAGACTGGAAGGGAGGGGGTGGGGGTTATTCCTTTTCTCCTCTCTTACCCCAGTGGGACTGGTGACAGGGCAGAAGGATTGGGGAATTGGGGGAATTATAATGATACAATCACTGTTCTTAAAAATGCATTCAATTAATTCAATTCCCCTATGGAGCCGGCACTTTATTATCTCTATTTTATGTGGCACAGAGAGGTTAAATAATTCAACTAGGTTGAGTAACTCATTTAAAAGCATACAGTTTTAAGTAGCAAAGATGGGATTCAAGCCCATCTGACAGTTTGGCTCCAAAAATCTATGGTCTTAACCAAAAGGACAAATATCATCTGACTTAACTGGACAGCTCTCTCTCCCTATGGCAGCCATGGGGGGTATCCAGCTTCAACTGTGGTTGGCTCTTCTCATACTGTGGACACAGAGCGATGTTTTGTCCCCCTCATCATTCTCTGGAAGCCCTCAGAGTGAGTGGTGACCAAAGCAAAGACATCAGTGTTGAGAACTGAAGCATGAACGATGACACAGGAAGACACGGGAGCGCAGCGGCACACAGCATTTCCACAAGTTCGCTCCAGAGTAGAAAGTTTGCCAGGAGGCCAAGGAAGGTCCCAGAGAAGGTGGGGATAATGCTGATAACAAGAAACATTAGGCACAGACAGTGACATCTGAGAACACAGGATGGGAGGTACAGTTTGGAAAACACAAGTAAATGGAAATAGACAATAATTGTGGGATTAATCTCAAAGAGTTGAAGGAGAATATGCTAAGGGAACTTCATTTTCCAAGAAAATGAGGAAGGAAGTTGTTCAGTCATCTGAAGGGAGGGTAACCACAATCTCAGATGCTATGCATGGCACCCTACCCTCTTGAGCTGAGTTTATCTTTTTAGGCTCATGAAACCCTCCAAGATTAAGTTCTATCTATTATCATTGTCATTTTCCAGATGGAGTTAGGAAATGGCCAGATGGAGTTAGGAAATGGGGTCAAGGTCCTGCCACTGGAAAATGCATTTAACTCACACATTTAATTTTCTTAACTCTCAGTAAGTGGAATGGAGGATAAGAAGAGGGAATGAGCTAGGCATGGTGGTGCACACCTGTAATCCCAGTACTGGGGAGGCTGAGATGGGAGGATCACCGGTTCAAGGACAGCCTCAGAAATTTAGTGAGACTCTCAGTAACCTAGCAAGACCCTGTTTTAAAACAAAAATAAAAATAACTGGGTATAGCATGGCGGTAGAATGCCCCTGGGTTCAATCCCCTGTACCACAAAAAAAAATAACAAAATAAAATTTAAAAGGGGGGGGGGTCTAGCTCAGAGTTAGAATGCCCTGGGTTCAACCCCCAATAACAACAACAACCAAACAAAAAGTGGTCTGTTTGGAGACCTGTCAAGCAGATATGGAAAGAAGACTTGTCAAACACTAGTGAGAGCCAAGTCAAAGTGAACAGCAGCTCATGGGGAGTCGGATCTTTATGGCAACATGCTATTCTCTAGTTCTTTAGGGGCAGAGGGAAAGAGATGGGGAAAGTAGATGGAGATAGTGCTGGCTTTGGAGATTACCACAGTGTGAATAGGGATCACTGGGACAGAGGCCTGAGATGATGGAAAGAGCGGCCCTGAAACAGTCACCGGGGGCCACTGCATCCCACTAAGCTCCCTGTGCCCCTCTGAAAAACAGCTATGGTGCATGCATGCGTGTGTGTAAAGTCTACGAGGGCAGAAACATTTTCTATCAAAATCCCCCTTCTGGCAGGGTGTGGTGGTGCATGCCTATAACCCTAGGACTTAGGAAGCTGAGACAGGAGGATCACAGGTTCAAGGCCAGCCTCAGCAACTTGGCAAGACTCAGCAACTTAGTGAGATCCTGTTTCAAAATATAGAATAAAAAAGGTAGGGGGAGTAGCTCAGAGGTAGGATGCCCCTGGGCTCAATCCCCAGTACCAAAAAAATAATAATTCCCCATTCTGCAGTATGCTGTCGCTGAACCTTCTCCTCCCTACAGTGAAGTGCCAAGGACTTCTGCTGCCTTTCCACATTTAATCAGATCCATGTCAATAATTTACACATTTGTATGAGCGAATTCACAGTCATGGTTCATCTGGTTTCAATCATGTACAGATTGTACGTAGGGAGCAAATTCAGAGCCAGAGCCTGACTTAGCTGTGGCTTTAGGGGCTAAAAAGTGGGGAAATTTAGAAGAAGCATGAATCTGAGGGCTTCACAGACGAGAGCCTGCCACATCTGCGCACAGCCCTCCTATCTAGCTGGTGAATCCCCTGCCTGAGCCCCCCCCCCCCCAGGAAGAACATCTGTTCCATCTTCTGCCCTAAGCTCCGTCTCAAGCCAGGAATTCATGAGTCTCTTAGAGATGTCCCCTCACCACCGTCCCAAAGCTAGAAGGTTCCAGAGTGAGGTCCAAGACACACGGGCCTGGCCAAGGAACTTTTCAGAAGTGGTCAGTGTGAACTGAAGACAAATGGGTCCTTCCCCAGTTGTCTGGACTGCAGGAGACCCCTGAAGTTTTGTATGACCCTCAGCCAAGGGAAATGGAGACCTCCCACACAACAAACTAAGATCAAATTTCCCCCAGACAGGTGTAGAGGCTCAGAGCAGACCGATATAACTTTAGGAAATAAAAATAATATGTGTTTATTAAGATCCTGGAATTCTGTAATTAAGCTAATGTCTTGTGTAGATGAATTATTTTCAATCTATCACTCAGGCAAAAAATTTTTTCCCCTCTGTGACTGCTATGAAGATCTTGGCCACCTATCATTCTAAATCACTTGTAGATATTAAATGTATATAGTAAGGTTTATATCTGTTTCTTGAAACACAACTATACCACGGAATCTTTCACACTAGCACCACCTCCCTTTCTTTTCAATAATGATAATGTTATATTTGATTTGAAGAAATAAACATAATTATTCTGAGTGACTCTAAATTAGTCACTAAAATAGACAAGAAAGCTTGTCAAAGTCTTACATTTTGGCATAAATCAAAAATGCTATTTCATAAAAAAAGTACATACTGTAAACTTTGCCAAAAATTTTGCCGCTGTTCAATATTATTTTGAGACATTTTCTTTTTTGTAATACTGGGGATTGAACCCAGAACTTCACACATGCTAGGCAAGCATTTTACTACTGAACTCCATCCCCGCCCTTTTTTATTTTATTTTGAGACAGGATCTCTCTTGCTAAATTGCCCAGGCTGACCTTGAACTTAAGATCCTCCTGCCTCGGCCTCCCAAGTAGCTAGGATTACAGGCCTGCACCACTGCACCTGGTCATTTTAAAGCATTTTCAAGACATAATGGAATTACCATAAAAGCATATTTCCTGAAATACACTGGGTATACAATAAATACTTTTAATGAACGAGAACCGCTCTATGATCTTATGTATTGAAAGCTTAGATAATCAGAAATGCCCTCCTTTTTAGTCACAACACAAACACACACCAAACTGAAACTGTTTTTACCAGATAAAGACTGAAAAATGTTTTAATGTTAAGTTATATTATGCTGAATACATTTACTGGGAATCTTGACCTGAATACCTACAATGCTACAAAAGAGAATGAAACATTATATATGTGTACATTTGAATTTTTAAATTCAACCACATGAGAAATGTTTTTATGAAACAGTAAAAAAAAATCCATTATCATGTCCAGGGATTTATTTTATAACTATAAAATGTTGCAGGTCATTTTGTTGTCTCCAACTATCATCTTTAGATCCTAAGTTTACGTTATCTCTTAAAATTTAATACTTAGTGCAAAATCTTCTTTTAAACATTCCCTCTTTCCCAGGTATAAAAGCCCCATTTCACCTTAGATTTCCATGTCCGCCATACGTAATATATCATACTTTATCCTTGTTATAATTCCAGGCATGTTATTGACTTAATACATTTTTGCCAGCTACACTAATGTTTTGATTTTCCAGTGAAAGGATCATTTTATTTGGTGTTAAAATGCAAAGTCTGAAAGCATAAGATGGGGGAGTGGAGAAAAAAGAAATAGAGAAATCATACATCTGCTTTTCTGGATGAAAGGAGTCTGAAGCTCAAATACCTCTTAGGTGAGATGGAGCCGCCTCCAAACACTTTCAAATAAGTATTTGGTGAGAATGCCAAGAACATTTCAGAGTAAGTTTTTAGAAATAGCCCACGATTTCCAGTGGGGCACTGAGGGTGTTATTGCAAACAAGGACTTCTATCCTAAAGGTATTTTGAGATGTCGTAGGACAGCTGTATTCAGAAAGACATCAGGAATCTTTAAAGAATTCCAGCAAAAACTCATTGAAAACACTTGTGTGTGCAAATATCTGGATTGCGTGAATAATGAATTTGGTGGTATTCATATCTCTTCCTTCCCATTTGGTTTGACCTTTAATATATTATCTAAGAAATGTCTGTTCATAGAAATTCAAATCACTCCTCATTCCATCACATATGAACAACCATTCTTAATATTTTTATTTCTTTCTTCCTGACCATGTGCATGTTGCAAACCATTTGGGTTCCTTTTTTTTTTTTTTTTTGGTACTGGAGGTTGAACCTATGGGCATTCTACCTCTGAGTTACACTCCCGCCCTTTTTATCTTTTTATTTTGAGACAGGTCTCGCTAAATTGCTGAGCATCTTACTAAGTTGCCAAGGCTGGCCTCCAATCTACAATCCTCCTACCTCAGCCTCCCAAGTACTGGGATTACTGGCATGCGCTACCACTCCCAGCACCTTTTGGGTTCTTACTGTACTTTCATGTTATCTTCACTTAATAATATGCGTTAATTCCTTTCCCATATCCTTACTCTTTAAAAATACTGATTTTAGTGGTAAATGTTCTTTTCTATCATTTTGTCAGTAGTTTAACCATCTAATGTTGGAATAGTGTTGGCCATTTTTCATGATTATAAATAATGCTACTGGCTGGGCGTGGTGGTGCACGCTTGTAATCCCAGTACTTGGGAGTCTGAGACCAGAGGATCCGGGTTCGCAGCCAGCCTCAGCTACTTAGTAAGGCCCTCCGCAACTTAGTGAGACCCGGTTTCAAAATAAAGAATAAAAATAGGGCCAGGGGTGTAGCTCGGAGGTAGAATGCCCCTGGGTTCAATCCCCGGTACCGCAAAAAATAATAATAATAATAATAGATAAATAAATAAATAAATAAATAAATAATGCTACAGCCAGGCATGGTGGCACACGCTTGTAATCCCAGTACTTGGGAGGCTGAGACAGCAGGATCGCAGGTTTGCGGCCAGCCTCAGCAACTTGTGAGGCCTTCCACAACCTAGTGAGACCCTGTTTCAAAATAAATAACAAAATAGGGCTGGGGATATAGCTTGGAGGTAGGACACCCCTGGATTCAATCCCTAGTACAAAAAAAAATAATGCTATAATAAAAATCCTTGGACAGAGCCGGGCGTGGTGGCGCACGCTTGTAATCCCAGTACTTTGGGAGGCAGAGACTGGAGGATCTGGGTTCGCAGCCAGCCTCAGCGCTCTCTCGCCCTGTCTCTCTGTCTCTCTGTCTCTCTGTCTCTCTGTCTCCCTCTCTCTCTCTCTCTCTCTCTCTCTCTCTCTCTCTCCTTAGTGAGGCCCTCCGCAACTTTGTGAGACCCGGTTTCAAAAATAAAGTATAAAAATAGGGCCGGGGGCGTAGTGCAGAGGTAGAACGCCCCTGCATTCAATCCCCGGTACCGCAAAAAAAAAAAAAAAAAAAAAAAAAAAAAAAAAAAAAAAAGAAAAAGA
>PVJS01005361.1:51933-64545 GCA_004027185.1 Glis glis | reverse complement strand
CGCTCTCTCTCTCTCTCTCTCTCTCTCTCTCTCTCTCTCTCTCTCTCTCCCTCCCTCCCTCCCTTTCTCTCTCTCTCTCTCTCTACCTAGTGAGGCCCTCTGCAACTTCATGAGACCCGGTTTCAAAATAAAGTATAAAAAATAGGGCCGAGGGTGTAGCTCAGAGGTAGAATGCCCCTGGGTTCAATCAGGGGCATTGAAAAAAAAAAAGAAATACGGAATATGAACCAGGCATAGTGGTGCACACCTATAATTCCAGTATTTGAGAGGCTAAAATAGGAAGATTGTAAATCCAAGGCCAGCCTCAAGAACTTAGTGAGACCCTGTCTCAATAAAAAATAAAAAAATATGCTCCTGGCTGGGTGTGGTGGTGCATGCCTGTAATCCCAGTACTTGGGAGGCTAAGACAGGAGGATCACAGATTTGAGGCCAGCCCAGCAACTTAGACTTTTAGCAACCTAGTGAGATTCTGTTTCAAAAGATAAAAAGGGTTCAGAGGTAGAATGCCACTGGGTTCAATCCCCAGTAACAACAAAAAAATTATGTGGCAGCCAGGCACTATGGTACACGCCTATAATACTTGGGAGGATTGCAGGTTGAAGGCCAGCATGTGGTAACTTAGCGAGACCCTGTTTCAAAAAAAATTAAAAAGTAATTAAAAGGTTTGAGGGTGTAGTTCGGTGGTTGAGTGCCCTGGTATGGCAAAAAAAAAAAAAAAGTTATGTGGCCTAAGGCCTCTTTTTTCCTACGGATTTAGCAGTATGCTTTCTCTGTTGCAGGATGGCAAAACAGAAGAGAAAAGGTCCCAAAGTGACAGAGAAAAAGAGCAAAAAACTGAAGAAGGCATTTGCGGAGGAGATACCGGGTACACCTGAATCCATAGCAGACACGGAGGAAGCCGGCTCCAAGGTAAGGCCACCATGTGCCCCTGTGTGGCGCAGAGGCTGGAACAGCTACAGATGGTCACATTCCATGCGTTCTAAAAGCAATTGCAAGACAAAGAAGAATTCTAGTAAGTGGTAGGTTGGGACCCTCTTACTTTAGCTGCCACATTGGCAGATTGCTCTTTGAGACATCTTATTTTAAGGGGGACCGTGTTGAACTAGATTGGCCTGTCAAGGGCACAGGATGGCAGGGGTCTGGATCTGGGCCTGGGAGGTGCTCCTAGAGGGGGGGGGCTCTGCGTGCAGAAGGGGAGACCGCTCCTTTCTTCTTTTTTTTAATAAAAAAGTTTATTTTTCAAAGACATAGGTATTATTACTCTCATCCCACAACTCATGAAAATTAAAAAAAAACAAAAGGAGAAAAAGTCAAATGAAAAGAAAGAAAAGTTGGTTCACATGATTTAATTTACTTCTGGATTTTCTTTCTGGTTCTTGAACAGGTCTGTACGGCCTCCTCCGTCTGTGTACTTGAGCAGTCCATAGCTTCAACACTAGAGTCTGTGTTTTCTTCCATTTCTTTCTTTCACTTCTTGGTCACTGTTTTTGCTTTCACACCCCCATTCTCCACAACACTGAAGTCCAGTTTGCCATCGTCCTCACTTCCTATCACTTTTAGTCCTTGCAGAAGAACATCATGTAAATTTTGATGCAGAGGTTTTTCAGTATAGTCCAGCAACTTCACAGTTCCATTTATTTAGCAATTTCACTTGGCTTGTTTTTCTCAGGAAAACATTTCTCCATCAAACTTGCAATATTTTCTCTATCTAATTTTGGAATCTCTAACATAATTAGGATCGTTCAAATTATCCTCCTAAGGTAGGTGGCCACTAAGCCACTGGATCATGCACTAGCCAAGTATTTTCAAATCACCATGTCTTGATGGGGCCACGCCATTGTGCGCGTCAGTGCTCGTGAATTTGATAGTGACATCTTTTGGGGTCCTCTTTGTATTCTTTATGAACTCTGTCTGGGCAGTACTGATAAGCAAGGCCATAATCTACCAAGTGCACCTGCTCAGAAGAAGATTTGAGGCCTTGATATCTCCATGTACATACTCATGCTCATGAATATACTCCAAAATATCCAGAGTTATTGTTATTATTTTTTTTTGCGGTACCTGGGATTGAACCCAAGGTCATTCTACCTCTGGGCTACACCCCCAGCCCTATTTTTTATTCTTTATTTTGAAACAGGGTCTCACTAAGTTGCGGAGGGCCTCACTAATTAGCTGAGGCTGGCCGCGAACCTGCAATCCTCTGGTCTCAGCCTCCCAAGTACTGGGATTACAAGTGTGCTCCACCATGCCCAGCATCAAAAATATCCAGAATTCTTAAGCTTAGTTGCAAGACAGTTTTCCGAGAAAACTTTTTTTTTTTTTCCCAGTACCGGGGATTGAACTCAGGGGCATTCTACCTCCGAGCTACACCCCCAGCCCTAATTTTTATACTTTATTTTGAAACCGGGTCTCACAAAGTTGCGGAGGGCCTCACTAAGTAGCTGAGGCTGGCCGAGAACCCAGACCCTCCGGTCTCAGCCTCCCAAGTACTGGGATTACAAGAGTGCGCCACTACGCCCCCGGTTCCGAGAAAACCTTTTGACTTTTTTTTTTTTTTTGCGGTACTGGGGATTGAACCCAGGGGCGTTCTACCTCCGAGCTACACCCCAGGCCCTATTTTTTTTTATACTTTATTTTGAAACCGGGTCTCACGAAGCTGCAGAGGGCCTCTCTAAGTAGCTGAGGCTGGCCGTGAATCCAGATCCTCCAATCTCCGCCTTCCAAGTACTGGGATTACAAGTGTGCGCCACCACGCCCGGCCACCTTTTGGCATTTGCTTCATATATTTTCTGAAGGTCACTCCCAAAGTGACCCATTATCATAAACCTGTAACTTTTTCCATTTTTATCATGTAGACCCTGATTATTTTTCATAATGAATATATATGTTGATCTTTAAAAATTTGAAAAAATAAGAGGAAAGGAAGCCAGGCGTAGTTGCACACAGTTGTAATCCCAGTACTTGCGAGGCTGAGTCAGGAGGATCACCCGTTCAATGCCAACACTGTTTCAAAATAAAAAGGGCTCAGGGTGTAGCTCATTGGTAGAGTGCACCTGGGTTCAATCCCCAGTGCCATGAACAATAAAATAGAAAGGGCTAGGGATATAGCTTAGAGGTAGAATGCCCCTGGGTTCAATCCCCAGTACCCAAAAAAGAAATCCCAAACCAAAAAACATGGTGGCACATGCTTGTAATCCCAGTACGTGGGAGGCTGAGACAGGAGGATCGCAGGTTCGAGGCCAGCCTCAGCAATTTAGTGAAGCCCTCCACAACTTAGTGAGACCCTGTTTCAAAATAGAAGTTAAATAGGGCTGGGGGTGTAACTCCGAGGTAGGATGCCCCTGGGTTCAATCCCCAGTACCAAAAAAAAAAAAAAAGAGGGCCAGTCATGGTTTTACTACCACTCCTGTAATTCCAGTACTTGGGAGGCTTAGACAGGATCACAGGTTCAAAGCCCCTCAGCAACCTAGTGAGATACTCAGCAACTTAGAGAGACCCTGTTTCAAAAGAAAAAATAAAAAGGGCTGGGGGTGTAGCTCAGAGGTGGAACACCCCTGGGTTCAATCCCCAGTAAAAAAACACACACAGGAAAGCAGAAAGCTTTTGGGGTATGGTTCCTTCTTGTCTCTTGATGTTAGATCTTGGTTTGGTTTAACAGAGTCTCTGGTAAATTCCTGTGCTTCGTTTCATGTTCTGCCACAGGTATGAGCATTAGTCTTGGGCTCACCCTTAAGCAGTGTGATGTTCTGCTGGCCTTTCATGGTGGGCCTGACTGACCAGCAGAGGGCGCCAGCCACACTCCTGGAGGGAGCCTGTGAGCTGGATGGGGTGGGGAAGGGCTGGTTCCCAGCTGGAGGGTTTTCAGTTTGGTCTTTGTGACTTGGTGCTGTGGCTTGGAGACTTATATCCTGAAGCCCCCTTCTTGTATTTCTGGGAGTCAGTCTACCAACAAAATGAGGACTTTCTTTCCTTAAGAATGTATGTTGGTCTCTGTTGATAAAAATATTTCTTTACTTGCTCTTCTGGTTCTCATGGGAAATTATTTTTATTATTATTATTATTATCATCATTTTGTGGTACTGGAGATTGAACTCAGGGTTGTTCTACCTCTGAACTACACCCCCACTCTTTTTATATTTCATTTTGAGACAGGGTCTTGCTAAGTTGCCTAGGCTGGCCTCGAACCTGCGTTCCTCCTGTCTAAGCTTTCTGAGGGCTGGGATTACAGCATATGCCACCCACCTGGCTTTCATAGGAAATTATTAAAAGGAGGTGTTAAGTATATTTTTTAGAGAAAAGATATGGAAAATTGAGCCTAAGTGTTCAAGAATGGTGGGTTGTGAGGCGCAGAGAGCGCCATTCTGTCATCAGGGAGCTGGTGGAAAAGTACTGTGCTGGCCGCCTCTGTCCCCCAGTGCCTCCGAATGAACCTCTGGAATTCACAGTGGAGATGGGACAGCTTCTGTCCCCACTTGGGCTGCTGTGTTGTCCTCCCAGAAATGTCCATCTGGGGAGCTCCCTGGACCCTGCGCAGCCACTTCCCACAGTACGAGCACTCTGTGCTTGCGCCAGGACAGTCGAGTGTCCCCAAGTGCTGGAAACTTCATTGCCCCTTGGGGAGCAGTTTCCATGGAGCTCGAGTTCCCACTCAGGCCTCTGGCTTGGAAGCTGCCTGCGCAGCCTGGGGCTGAGGCGCTCCTGTCCTGGGGCTTTGGGTTGGGGTGTACAAGGCTCTGCCCCAGGCTCTGCTTGCTCAGAGTTCTTGGCAGGCCTGAGCGCTGGAGGACAGGGTGGTTTGTGATGTTCCCAGACAGGGGCAGAGGTGCTCTAAAATGCCTTGCTCGTTGTCTAGGTGGCTGGGTTCTGTCTGACTGGTTGCTGGTCTTAGGAAGGGCCTGGCACCTTCCATTTCCCTCATTTCCCTCTTCCTCAGTTCTCTAGGCAACAATTCATGGAGCTCCCCTTCTGGAAGGACGTCCTGAACCAGAGGAACCTCAGTTTACCCTGTCTACCTTGGGAAACCCTGGGATCCTGGGCCAGGAATTCTGTGTCCAGTCTTTTTTTTTTTTGGCACTGAAGATTGAATCTAGGGGTGTTCTGCCTCTGAGCTACACCCCTAGCCATTTTTAGTTTTTAAAAATTTGAAGCAGGATCTCCCTAAGTTGCTGAGGGTCTCACTAGGTTGCTTGGGCTAGCCTTGAACCTGTGATCCTCCTGTCTCAGCCTCCCAAGTATTGGGGTTACGGGTGTACGTCATTGTGCCCGGCAAGTGTCTGGTCATTTTAACCCTCTCAGGTCTAGTTTCCTACTGCAAAGGACCCTGAGGATTAAGCTTCAGATAGCATAGGTCTTCAGAAGGACTGGCCAAGGCACCAGGCTGGGCCAGGCCGCCTGCTCATTCCCATTTGAACTGGCTGAAATGGAAGGAGGTCGTGATGTGATTCAGCAGGTCTGCCTCCCTCCCTCCTCTCCCCCTGCCCTCTTCCCTCCCTCCATCTTCTCCTCTGTCCCTCTTCTTCCTCTTTCCTGTCCCTTCCCTCCTCTCCATCTGCCTCCTTTCCTCCCTCAGTCCTCTTCTTCCTATCTCTTCCCTCCCTCCTTCTGCCCCTTCCCTCTTCCTGCCCTTTCCCTCCCTCTTTCTTCTCCCCCTTCTCCTCCCTCTTTTCCTCTGCACTTTCCCCCTCTCCTCCCACCTTTCCCACTCTCTCTCCTCTCCTCCCTCCTCTTCTCTTACTCAGTCTCTCCCTCCCTTTCTGATCCTTCCAGAGGAGATGTCGGGCATTCTGTCCCTGTCTTAGACGCTGAGCCACATGAAGAGGAGACAGAGTAAACATAACTGTCACACAAGAGCCAGCCAAGTGTCTGCAGGGTCTGGAGGGCAGACTGATGATCGGTTGCCTCTCCGCTGCTGTAAATACAGCTCTGGCTGCATAGACACAGGAGCCAGCCAGTTGGGAAGCAGGCAGGCGCTCCCTCATCAGCTGTGCCTAGCAGAATTCCTCTCATGTCTTGTCATCAATAGGAATTGTTTATATTTGCCAAGCATTTTTCTGTCTTTTCTTTTCTTCTTTCCTTTTTGTACTGAGGATTGAACCCAGGGGCATTCTACCTCTGAGCTACATTCTAAGCTTTTATTTTTTGTTTTGAAACACAGGCTTGTTAAATTGCTGAGGCTGGTCTCCAACCTGTGATCCTCCTGTCTCAGCCTCCCAAGTACTGGGATTACAGGTGTGGTGGGGCTACTTTTTTTCTTTTTTTTTTTTTTCTTTGTGAAACAGGGTCTTGCTGTGCTGCCCAGGCTGGCCTTGAACTTGGGATCTTCCTGCCTTAGCCTCCAGAGTAGCTGGGATTACATGCCTGCCCTGCTGCTGGCCAAGCACGTTTCCAGCATCGGGTTCTCAGGTGCCCAGGGGCGAAGCATGGGTGCTCTGCTGGTGGTTGGGTCACCTGTCAGCTGGTGACAAGAGACCCACTTCTGGGCTTCCTGCCTCTTAGCGGCTACCTTTGTCCTTAAAGACACCTGCCCTTGCCTGCTGGCGCGGCCGGGCTGAGTTGTCCTCAGTCAGCGGTGGCTCCATGTGTAGCATCAGCGGGTGAAGCTCCTTATAAGGAATATCCCAGTGCTCACTGGCATGTACTCGTGCTGTGGACGTCACTGATGCTGATGGGAGAGCAGCTCAGCTGCGGGGCCAGACCGGCCACAGGAATGGCAGGCTGGGGTGCATGGTGACGAGGTGTTCCTGGAAGGACACTCACTTTCTTTTCTTTCTCTCTCTCTCTTTTTTTTTTTTTTTTTTTTTTTTTGTGTGTGTGTATGTGTGTGGTGGGGATGTTACTGGGGATTGAATCCAGGGGCACTCTACCTCTGAGTTACACCCCCAGCCCTATTTTGTTTTTTATTACTTATTTATTTATTTTGGTGTTTTAGGTTTTTTGGTACTGGGGATTGAATCCAGGGGCATTCTACCTCCAAGCTACACCTCCACCCCTTTTTTTATTTCTTATTTTGAAACAGGGTCTCACTAAGTTGTTGAGGCTGGCCTCGAACCTGCGATCCCCCCATCTCAGCCTCCAAGTAATGGGATTACAGGCGTGCACCACCATGCCTGGCTTTATTTATTTTGAAATGGGGGTCTCACTAAGTTACTGCGAACTGCTATCTGCAGACTTGCTGTCTCAGCCCCCCAGGTACTGGGATTACAGGTGTGTGCCACCACAGCCAGCTCACAGCCCTTTCTTTGAGAATACGTGCGCAGTTGTAATCCATTTGCATTCCAGGTTCCCACATACAGGCTTTACCCAAAGGGCCTCTGGGCTGAGGTCGTCTACTCTATGGAAGAGAAGGAAGCAGAGCTGCTCAGTTTGGACCCTGTTGTGCTGTGGCTCTTGATTTCCTTCTTTGTAATCTTGAAAGTAAATCAAATGTGAATTACACAGGCATTAGGCCTTTGGCTTTTTGTAAAACCATCAAAATGAGGTCATGAACTTTATGGCCTTGAGAATTTGCTCAGAGCCAAAATACTTCACACCAATGGTATTTTCCTCAAGGACTGTTACTGCTCTGGCCGGATTTTGTCCTTACACCCTTGGGGGCGAGTGCTTGCTAGTCTTTACAAACAGTTCCCTGGGATCCTGAGTTGCTTCTTAGTGGAATTCTGCCCTGCCCCCTCTACTTTGTGACTGCTGAGTACTGGGTTGTCACCCACTTGGAATTACAGACTGGTAAACGTGTAGGGCTAGAGGAATGTAGAGTTTGTTTTGTGGTACTGGTGATCAAACCCAGGGGGTCCATTTACCACTGAGCTATACCCCCAGCCCTTTTTCTTTTTTTAATTTTGAGACTGGGTCTTGCTAAGTTGCTGATGCTGACCTCAAACCTGCAACCCTCCTGTGTTAGTTTGGACAAGTACTGGCATTACAGGTGTGCACCACTGAGCCCAGCCTGGGTTCAGGGACTAATTGATCATCTTACCTGTAGGAAAACCCAGACCCAGAAAACTTCAGTGGTTTCTAGAGGTCCTTAGAGTTGTAGGAGGTTGAAGTCTCCTCTCTCTTCGCTCAGTAGCTAATGGTGTTGTCTTCTATGTCCTTCAGGTTTGTTTGTTTGTTTGTTTGGTGTGTGTGTGTGTGTGTGTGTGTGTGTGTGGTGCTGGGGATTGAACCCAGGGGCATTCTACCTCCGAGCTATACCCCCACCCCTTTTTTATTTTTATTTGGAAACAGGGTTTCACTTGGTTGATGAGAGTCTCACTACTTGTTGAGGCTGTCCTCGAACCTGTGATCCTCCTGTCTCAGCCTCCCAAGTACTGTGATTATAGGCATGAGCCACCCTGCCCAACTTCCTCCTCTCTCTTGATTTTAATGGCTGAGTAACCACTCCACTACATGGAATTACCACAAATTTATCTGTGTACCAGTTTTAGGACTTTGAGTCATTTCTGGTTCGTAGCTTTTATGAACATGTTGTGGACATCTTTTAAGTCCTCCTATGCTTTAATTTCTTCCATAATTCCCAGGACTGGAGTTCCCATGTCATACAGTAAGTATGCATGTGATTTTCTGAGAATTTGCTTGTCAGGTCCACAGCCTGCTTGTGCCAGGGCAGTGGGGTAGGTTGCTGAAAAGCCAAAGAAAGTGCCCAGAGATAGCATGTGAGACACAATTTATTGGGGAAAACTTATAAGCGATCGATAACTGCTCCAAGAGTTTAGTAGCGAAAGGCTGGACCAGTAGTACCTCTGTCTCTCACAGGGCTCTGTCCAGTGGCAGCTGGCTGGACGAGTGACACATATCCTCTCCACAGTGTCCTCCTCAGCTCTTGCACCAGTTACCACCAGGAAAGGGTTTTATAGGTTAGTCAGTGGAAACAATGATGTCGTTAACTTGCGCAGTGTTCTTTGTTTCTTGTATGGCCAGTTTTCCAAGGAGGAGCTGTTCCAGCATCCAGGCAAGCAAGCTGTTCTGCAGAACAGATAATTTTTTATTTTTGGGGGGGTACTGGGGATTGAACCCAGGGGCATTCTACCTCCGAGCTACACCCCTGGCTCTATTTTTTATTCTTTATTTATTTTGCGGTGCTGGGGATTGAATCCAGGGGCATTCTACCTCCGAACTACACCGCCAATCCTATTTTTTATTCTTTATTTTGAAACAGGGTCTCACTAAGTTGTGGAGGGCCTCACTAAGTAGCTGAGACTCACTGCAAAACCCGGATCCTCCAGTCTCAGCCTCCCAAGTACTGGGATTACAAGCGTGTGCCACCACACCCAGCTTTATCTTTATTTTGACATAGTGTCTCACTAAGTTGCGGAGGCCTCACTAAGCAGCTGAGGCTGGCTGCAAATCTTCTATCCTCCTATCTCAGCCTCCCAAGTACTGAGATTACAAGCGTGCACCACCACACCTGGCTAGAATAGATAATATTAACTTGTCCCAGTTCTCAGCATTCATGAGATAAGGCAGTGTCCTGGAAGATGGTATTTACTAGGCATTCTGGTCCAGACCCGTTTCTGGGAACCAAGGGCACTTCAGGAACATGGCCTTCTTTGGTGTCCTCTTTCTTTAAGGGTGACACACTGCTAGACCAGTTTCCAGAGCAGCTGTGCCATTGCATGTTGTCTCCAGCAGCACGTGAAAGGGCCAGTGGCTCTCCCTATTTGTTGGCACTTGGTAGGGTCATTGTTTCAATTTTGACCTGTCTTGTAGGTACAGTGGTGTCTTGTGAGTGTGTTTTTTGTTTTTGTTTTTGCTTTTGCGTTACCAGGGATTGAACCCAGGGGCATTCTACCTCTAGGCTGCACCCCAGGCCCTATTTTTTATTCTTTATTTTGAAACAGGGTCTCACTAAGTTGCGGAGGGCCTCACTAAGGAGCTGAGACTGGCCACAAACCTGCGATCCTCCTGTCTCAGCCTCCCAAGTACTGGGATTACAAGCGTGTGCCACCATGCTTGGCTTGTGAGTGTGGTTGTTTAAAAGCAATGTTATGGGCTGGGCATGGTGGCGCATGCTTGTAATCCCAGTACTTGGGAGGCTGAGACTGGAGGATCCGGGTTCGTGACCAGCCTCAGCTACTTCGTGAGGCCCTCCGCAACTTTGTGAGACCTGGTTTCAAAATGAAGTATAAAAAATAGGGCCGGGGGTGTAGCTCGGAGGTAGAATGCCCCTGGGTTCAATCCCCAGTACTGCAAAAAAAACCAATGTTATGAGGTATAATTGACATAGTAAACTGGACTCTGTGTGTGTGTGTGTGTGTGTGTGTGTGTGTGTGTGTGTGTGTATGTGTTGTACCTGGGGGTTGAATCCAGAGGTTCTCTACCACTGAGCTACACCCCAGCCATGCGCCCGGCCTAAATTGCACTTATTTAATGTGTGCAGTTTCTCACTGTGGTTTTAGCTATTGTCGCTGGCTCAGTGGGTCCTTTCACTTGTGCAGGGTAGAAATCAAACATAGCTAACACAGAGGGTAAGAATTGTTTATTGCATCCATTCACATAGCAAGGTGGCTACTCCTTGGGCAGAATAGGAAGTGGATCCATACATAAACAGCATATATACATTTGCGGGGCTAGAAATTAACATATTCATAAGCTATGTTATAGTTTCTCATTGTGCCTGTGCCCAAAAATGTGTCTAATATTGTGTTAGATTCCCCCTTGTCATATCTTTGTGTGTGGGGGGGGACAGGGGTATTGGGGATTGAACCCAGGGGCATTCTGTCTCTGAACTACACCCGCAGGCCTTTTTTATTTTTTATTTTGAAACAGGGTGTCACTAAGTTACTGCATGCTGGCCTTGAACCTGCAATCCTCTTGTCTCAGCCTCCCTAGTACTGGGATTACAGGTGTGCACCACCACACCTGGCTGGAAATTTAATTTTTTGAGGAACTACTAAACAGTGACCATTTGGAAGGCTGTTTGCCAAAGTAGGCTGGCAGATGGGACTCGATGGGGCTGTAGTTGGCATTGCCTTATCCAGTCAATCTGGCCCACCAAAGCCAAAAACAGGTACTCCCGGCCTCTCGCCTTACCCATGTCTCCAGCCCGCAGCCTGGGTTCGCTGCCCTCCCTGACAGGTTTCTGTTTGTCCAGGCAGAAGGTCTTTGGCCTCAAGTTCTGGGTCTCCCCAGTGTGAAAGCACTTTGAGGAACGGATGGCCGGCCCCTCATGTGGGCTGATGGCTTTGACAATCTGGCTGTGCTCCCTGGGAAGGTTGACAGACCTCCAGGCTTAGTGTGGGAAGTAAGAAGAGCCGTGTGTCGTGGCCGCCGTGGGCAGCGCCATACAGAGGCTGAGCAGGAAGGAATGCGGAGTCAGTGGGCAGCAGCGGTAGCTGCTCTGAAATGCATCAGTGCCCACGTCCCACCTCTTCCTGACACCAGAGCCCCCACTTTTCTCTCCCAGGAGACAGGCCAGGTGCAGAACCTGAGTGTGCTCATCCCTGGTGGCCCCCCTCTTCTCTCTTGAGAGGCTCTTGACTGACCTCCTGGCCACAGCCTGCTGGGTTAAGGGAGCATATACATCTGGGAATGGAGGAACGCCGTCTGGATCCCAGAGGGGGCCTTGTTGCAGAGTCTGAAGGCTGATAGTGCTGGAGGACCAAAGCCCGTGGTTGGCCAGGGGTGCTCTGGCCTTGGCTACTCCGAGACCCCATGTCCCCGGAGCCCGGAGAGAAGAACCAACTTGTAGGTGGTGGTGATTGTCATGTGTCCTGCACCCAGCCACCTGCACATGCTTGGAGGGCTGTCCTGACCTAGGGGGACATGTCCAAACTGGTGCTCACAAGCAGAAGTGACAGGGCTTGGGCTGAGGAGGCACTGAGAAAACCAGCTGGCTGCTCAAAGACCAGCAGCTTGCCTGTCCTTAGAAAGGGTCTTTCCAGGGATGCTGGAGAGGATTCCTGTGGCAGTGGAGGTGACGAGGGGACCTCTAGGCTCCTTGTAGCACTCCAGGTCTCATTCCATCTGTTCTGTGCCCTCCAGGGGCGTGGCAACATCTGATGGCACGAATGGAGTGTGCAGTGGGATAGAAGCGGGCTGACTCCGCACTAGACCCCAGCAGGGCACTGTACCTGTGGAGGCCTGGGGAGCCCCTGCCTAGCCGAGCTGCTGTTGCACAGTGGTAACGCAAGGCGGGACACAGCTGTGTGTGTGTGGCACTGGGGATTGAACCCAGGGGCTTTCTACCTCTGAGCTACACCCCCAGGCCTATTTTATTTTTATTTTGAAACAGAGTCTCGCTAGGTTGATGGGAGTCTTACTACCTGTTGAGGCTGTTCTTGAACCTGCAATCCTCCTGTCTCAGCCTCCCAAGTACTGGGATTATAAGTGTGCCCCACCACACCCGGCTTTCATTGTATTTTTGAAACACTTGTAGATTCATAGAAAGTTGCAAAACAACTTACAGGAAGGTCCTGTGTACCCTTCGCTGAGTTTCCTCCAGTGATGATAATGCCTTGTGTCATAGGCCACAGTGTCAAAGCCAGAGTATGACAATGGTGCAGCCCAGGGGGCTTGTGTTATGTGCATCTGTGTGTGTGTGTATGTGTGCCTGTGTGTGTGTGTGTGTGTGTGTGTGTGTGTGTGTGTGTGTGTGTGTGTGTGTGTGTGTGTGTG
>PVJS01005361.1:0-51833 GCA_004027185.1 Glis glis | reverse complement strand
TCTAGATTTCTGCTTTTGTGAATAAAGCTGCTATAAATATTCACATCCATAGGTTTCCTTTTTCTAAGGTAAGTGTCAAGGGCTACTTGACACTTAATTTTAATTTTTAATTTTTTTGTGGTACTGCAAATTGAACCCAGAGCTATTCTACCTCTGAGCTACACCCCCAGACCGATTTTATTTCTTATTTGGAAATAGGGTCTCACTAGGTTGCTGAGAGCCTCACTAAATTACTGAGGCTATCCTTGAACCTGCAATCCTCCTGTCTCAGCCTCTCAAGTACTAGGATTACAACCTTGTACCACCATGTCCAGCTTAATTTTTAATTTTTTTGTGTGTGGTACTAGGGATTGAACCCGGGACACTCTACCACTGAGCTACACCACCAGCCCTATTTTATTCTTTATTTTTAAACAGGGTCTCGCTAAGTCACTGTGTACTGGCCTCAAACCTGTGATCCTCCTGTCTCATTCTCCTAAGGATTGGGAATATAGGCATGCACCACTGTGTCTGCACATATTTAATTTTTAAAGAAATTATAGCCAGGCACGGTAGCACATCCTTGTAATCCCAGTACTTGGGAGGCTGAGACAGGAGGATGGCAGGTTCCAGGCCAGCCTCAAGAATTAAGCAAGACCCTCAGCAACTTAGTGAGACCTTGTTTCAAAACAAAAAAAAAATGGGGGTGTAGCTCAGAGGTAGAATGCCTCTGGGTTCAATCCCATGTGTGTATACTCCTGGGCTCAATCCTACTACCAAAAACAACAACAACAAAAACAACAACAACAACAAAAAGAGCCGGGCGTGGTGACCCACGCTTGTAATTCCAGTACTTGGGAGGCTGAGACTGGAGGATCGCAGGTTCGCCACCAGCCTCAGCTACTTAGTGAGGCCCTCCACAATTTAGTGAGACCCTGTTTCAAAGTAAAGAATAAAAAATAGGGCTGGAGGTATAGCTTGGAGGTAGAATGCCCCTGGATTCAATCCCCAGTTCCAAAAAAAAAAAGAAAGAAAGAAATATTTTTGCCAATCTCTTTTGCAGAGCAGCTTTTCCATGTTACACTCTCACTCTGAATAGTGAGCGATCTAGTTTCTCTGCCACCTCATCAGTGTGTGGCATTGTCATGTTTTATTTTAGTCATTCCGTCATGGTGCTCACATTTGTAAGAGGACAGCTGGCTTTTGTCCTAGGAGTTAGCGGAGGCGGAATTAAAACTCTGGCCTTTCCAGGTTTTGGTGACATGTACTATTGGCTTTATCAATTCTAGAAACTGCCAGGTGGCCTAATTTGGGGGATTTTCCTGGCTTCGTGTTGGGGCCTCCAACTGTGCTCATGGTTAATGTGGCCTTGTGTGCCCTGTCTGTGTGTGACATCCTGTCTCACTGCATTCCGAGTGAGCAGGTGGAGGTGGGCCATGTGCCCGCCTGCAGGCCAGCTCTCCTGTGTTCTCCACCAACCTCTGCATCAGCACGCACGTCTCCAGGCTCAGAGATGGGTTTCCTCACTCTGAGATCTGAAGAATTGTGGAAGGCTTGGAGGCTGACCAGCTTTCCTTGCTGCCATGGAAATCTGACATCTTGTTCTGGGCCAAAGAAAACAGGATTCACTTCCCTCATTCTCCAAAATACAGCTGTATAGCCAGCGATGCTACTGTGTGTGTGTGTGTATGAGACTCGAGATTGAACCCAGGGATGTTCTACCTCTAAACTGCACCCCTGGCCCTATTTTATCTTTTATTCTGTGATACGATCTTACTAAGTTGCCACGACTGGCCTCAAACCTGCAACCCTCCTATCTCAGCCTCCCATATGCTGGGATTACAGGCATGTGCCACCACGCCTGGCTGATGCTGCTGTTTTGTTTTGGTACTAGGGATTGAATTCAGAGGCATTCTACCTCCGAGCTACACCCCCAGCCCTATTTTTTATCCTTTATATTGAAACAGGGTCTCACTAAGTTACAGAGAGCCTCACTAAGTAGCTGAGGCTGGCTGCGAACCTGCGATCCTCCTGCCTCAGCCTCCCAAGTACTGGGATTACAAGCGTGTGCCACCACACCTGGCTTAATTTATTTATTTATCTATTTATTTATTTTGCAGTCCTGGGGATTGAACCCAGGGGCATTCTACCTCCAGGCTATACCCTCAGCCCTATTTTTTATCCTTTATATTGAAACAGGGTCTTACTAAGTTGCGGAGGGCCTCACTAAGTAGCTGAGGCTGGCTGTGAACCTGTGATCCTCCTGTCTCAGCCTCCCAAGTACTGGGATTACAAGCGTGTGCCACCACACCTGGCTTAATTGTTTATTTTGAAAGTGTCTTGCTAGGTTGATGAAAGTCTCACTACTTGCTGAGGCTGTCCTCAAACCTGCGATCCTCCTGTCTCAGCCTCCCAAGTACTGGGATTATAAGCCTGCGCCACCATGCCCAGCTGATGCTACTGTTTTAACTGCTGCTGTGTTCAGCTGGGGGGGGGGATGCTTTTAGGCTTTGCTTCCTGTGGCCAACAAAATAACTCAGCAAAATGTAATTAAAGAAAGTAATGTTTGTTGTCTTTCCTGAGTTGTACTTGATCAATGCAAAAATAATTAGAAAATGAAAATAGGCAGGAGAAACTAGGAAGACTGGTTTCACACACTGAGGTACCTTGCAGCTAACACTCTGGCGCATGGCCTCCTCTGGGTTTCCACAGTGGGTCTACATGAGAATGCTTGTGACCCCACATCAACCCTGGGTACTATATGTATAAATGTTGTTCATTTTCCAGTGATTGTTTTCATTTCAGTTTTTTTTTTCCTGATACTGGGGATTGAACTCAGGGCTGTTCTACCTATAAACTAGAGCCCTACCCCATTTTATTTTTAAATTTGAAACAGGGTCTCACTAAGTGGTTGAGGCTAGTCTTGAACCTGTGATCCCTCCTTTCTCAGCCTCCCAAGTACTGGGATTACAGGCATGGTGATTGCTCCCAGCTCATGTCAGTTTATTTGATTTTTTTTTTTTTTTTTTTTTTTTTGTGGTACAGGGGGTTGAACCCAGGGACATTCTACCTCTGAGCTACACCCCCGGCCCTATTTTTTTTATCCTTTATTTTGAAACCGGGTCTCACGAAGTTGCGGAGGGCCTCACTAAGTACCTGAGGCTGGCTGCAAACCTAGATCCTCCAGGTATAGGAAAGGGACCCTTACTGCTGCTTTTAGGTGGGTCTGCCTTTCATGAACCACATTGTGAAAATAAAAGTCCTGCCCCTCCCTTGTAGTTGGAGGAAGTTCCTCCCTGGTTTAATAACAGCGCTTGGCTTACTCTTGGTGATGTACTTTTTTTGTTTTGTTTTGTTTTTGGTACTGTGGATTGAGCCCAGGGGCATTCTGCCTATGAGCTACTCCCTCAGCCCTCTTAAAATTTTTTTCATTTTAAAGTTGGACATGGTGGCGCATGCCTGTAATCCCAGTACTCGGGAGGCTGAGACAGGAGGATTGTAGATTTAAGGCTAGCCTCAGTAACTTAGTGAGACTGCTTTAAAATAAAAAATTAAAAGGTCTGGGGGTGTACCTCAGTGGTAGAATGCCCCTGGATTTGGTCCTCAGTACCAAAAAAAAAAAAAAGAAGGAAAAAGAAACCAAGTAGACGAGTTAAATAAATAGTAGGCTAGACATGGCTGAAGGGAGCATCAGAAGCTGGAGGGTAGATGTGAGGAAATGACCCATTGTGTGTACAGTAAGGCACAGAGGTGGAAAGTGCACAAGAAAAAGTAGGAGAGATGAATGATGGAATAAGAGGTCTAACATATTTTTTTTTCTTTTTTTTGTGGTACCGGGGATTGAACCCAGGGGCGTTCTACCTCCGAACTACACCCCTGGCCCTATTTTTTGTACTTTATTTTGAAACCGGGTCTCATGAAGTTGCGGAGGGCCTCACTAAGTAGCTGAGGCTGGCCGCGAACCCGGATCCTTCGGTCTCAGCCTCCCATGTACTGGGATTCCAAGCGTGCGCCACCACACCGGGCTGAGGTCTAACATATTAAGTAGGAGAGAATGGAGAGGATGGAAGAAGGGCAACATTTCTAGAAAAAACTGCTGAGACTTGAGAAATTGATGCAAGACTATGTATGTCAAAGAAATATCCAGTTCCAGGCAGAATTAATAAAAACAGGTTTACTCCTAGGCACCTTGAATGAAGCAGCAGCACATCAAAAAGAAAGAGTAAATCCTCGGAGCTGCCAGAAAGGAAACCAGCCAGTGGGGAAGGAGTGCGAGGGAGGCAGACTGCAGAGTTGTGCAGAGCCACCTTGGCCGTCCAGGGCTCTGGAGCTGGGACACTGGTTTCTAAGGAGAAGGGGTAGCCGGGTGGGGAAAGGGCCCAACTCCATATTAAAGGAGACACCTATGGGAAAGGAGTATTTCCTGCTTTCAGCACGGAGCCCAGGTGTGGGGAGCACAAAGATAAGCCTGATTATCTAAAACTGGGTGGGAAATGGGTATAATGGGAAGAGAACCATTTTGATGATGATAATGGTTCCTAGAAGTTCTCAGGTGTCAAGAAGTTTTGAACTCTTGTAGCATTTTTCCATGTCCTTTTTTTGTGCTAGTCATTGAACCCAGGGTTATTCTACCTCTGTATTCCTAGTCCTTTTTTTGTTTTTGTTTTGAGATAGGGCTGTGCTAAGTTGCTGAGGGCCTCGTTAAGTTACTGAGACTGGCCTCGAACCTGTGATCCTCCTGTCTCAGCCTCCCAAGTACTGGGATTGTAGACATGCACCACTGTGCCCAGCTTTTGGCCCTGTCCTTTGCTGAGATTGTTTCCACTTCCTCGCTGCCCAGAGAAACCTCTGAGCTCTCTGGTCTCAGGTAGGTGCACTGGCACCACGTCTGTGCAGGGAAGCTCGTTTTATCACCACAGTCTCTAGTGCTGACATCAGTGCGCTCAAGGAAGCTCACCAGTTTAGGTCTAAAATACCAGAATGGACGGATTACACTGCATATTTGTACAGTCGTTTCAGAATTATTCTTATAATGGCATGGAAAGATTTCCCAGGGTGGAGTGTCTGCAGCTGGGAAAACAGTTGGTGCTTTGAAGATGTTTTTCCCAGGCACAGAGCTCGTGTCTCCTGCTGTTAGGAGCACGGAGGGGGTCTAGTTTGACTGACTGTGCTCCTGGAACATGGCGTTTGGACTTCTTCTCAGAGAAGCCATCCATGTTAGGAGCACATGTGTACCCGCTTGGAGGAAGACTGTGCTTCGATTGCCCCAGTGCTACCTGCATGCGCTGGGAGGGTGCGGATGTCAGAACACATGAGCTCTTGGAGGCATTGGCTTCTCAGGAGCGGGGGGGCTTTCATTTTGTACTATATATGTATTTATTTTTGGTACTGGGGATTGAACCCAGAGATGCTCTACCACTGAGCACCCCCAGCCCCACCCCAGCCCTTTTTATTTTGAAAAAGAACCTCACTAAGTTACTGTGCACTGGCCTTGAACCTGCGGTTCTGCTTTCTCAGCCTCCAAGTACTGGGATTACAGGCTTATGCCATTGTACCCAGTTTCATGAAAACAAATTTTATGTATGGTGCTGGGGATTGAACTCAGGGGCATTCTACCACTAAGCTGCACAAGCAGACATTATTATTGTTGTTGTTGTTGTTAGGTGTGGCACTGGGGATTGAGCCCAGGGGCATTCTATCTCTGAGCTACATCCCCAGCCCTTTTAATTTTTATTTTGAATCAGGGTCTCGCTAGGTTGATGAGAGTCTCACTACTTGATGAGACTGTCCTTGAACCTGTGATCCTCCCTCAGCCTCCCAAGTACGAGGATTACACGAGTACGCCACCATGCCTGGCTTTATTTTTCATTTTGAAACAGGGTCTTTCCAAGTTGCTAAGGCTGGCCTCAAACTTGTGATCCTCCTGTCTTAGCCTCCCAAGTACTGGGATTACAGGTGTGCACCACTGTGCCCAGCTTATCAGTGTGTGTGTGTTTGTGTGTGTAGTACTGGTGATTGAGACCAGGGGCGCTCTACCTCTGAGCTACACCCCTAGCCCTTTTAATTTTATTTTGAAAGGTAGTCTTGCTAAGGTGGTAGCCTTGAACCTGCAATACTCCTGTCTTGCAGGTTCAAGTACTTGCCTCCCAAGTACTGGGGTTATAGGCATGCCACCACGCCCAACTTCATCAATGTTTTTAAAAGCTAGTATATGAAGGTCCGTGCTGAGGCCCTGCCTGAGTGCTGGGAGTCCAGGTTGGCCTAAGTGAGTCCTCCTCTCCCCAGGCCATTCATGGGCTTGACAGGGCCCTTCCCACACTCAGGACAGCATAGCAACCTTGAGGCAGGGCCTGACCCTATGGCCCAGCTAGAAGTGCAGGAATGTAGCCAAGTCCCTGCAGCTGAGCTCAGGCAGGTCCTGAGTGTGTGGTTGCCGGCCATCCTATCCACCGTTGGGTACCGTGACTGGGGGGACATGGCAGTACCAGGACGGGGCTGGCCATCAGGTGACAAGAGATCTAAGCTGGGACCTTTAGTAGAGTCACAGGCCAGGGCCAGGGCATCCCTTCCCTGTTACTGTTCTGCCTCCCTTTTTTGTGTGTGGTTCGTGGGAGCCCACCCCCATGCTACTTCCGGGTTGAGACAGTCCCCTCTGCTTCCACGTCCTGTCTGTGAAGTGGGATAGCTGTGGGCCGTCTCAGTGTCCTGCAGAGCGCGTGGGAGGCAGGGTACAGCGCTTGTACAAGGGGAAACAGAAGCAAAGGCATTGTCTGAATTTCCCAAGTCTCTGGTTGTGTACTGGGAAGGTAGACTGTATCAGCTGCTCCTCCTGCAGGGGTCTGATGACACAGTGACCTTTGGAAATTGAAGCAGAAATAAAGGAGGGTAAGCTAGGCGTGGTGGCACACACCTGAAATCTCAGTTCTTGGGAGGCTGAAACAGGAGGACCACAGGTTCTAGGCCAGCCTCAGCAATTTAGCAAGACCCTATTTCAAAAAAAAAAAGGAAAGAAGGAAGGTTTTTGTGATGACAGCCTTCCCAGCCACGGATATCCCACAACAACATGCTTTCTTCCATGGTAGCCATTCTATCCAGCACTGTGTTGATGGCCCCTAAGAGCTGGGTTTTCCTTTAAGTCAACGCAATGAATTTCTCCTCTCACACCTCCATTTCACAGACATCTTCAACCCAGAAGCCGAAACTTCCGCCCCGGTGCAGCGTGGCCCTTCCCTTTGCCCACAGTTAGGCGAGGTTCTCCTCATCCTCAGTGACTCGCTGATGGTTCGCGATCGACGATGTGCTGGTGCGCCTAAGTGGTCGAGGTTCACCGAACAGTGTACCTTAGACCAGGGAAGGATTTGGGGTTTGGTCTCATTTGAGCAGCCACAGAAACACCTTTCGCAGTGGGCTGTGGTATTCACACCCATTTGTGTGGGAAGGTGTGCCCCCTGCCTCCCAGAGCGCAAGGCCCAAGACAGCCAAGATGGATCGTGGGTGACGCCAGGGGTGTGTGCGTGTGTGCATGTGGGTCTGGATTTGGCTCATGGTACCCATTGCTCTGGTTGTCTTCCTGCTAGGAGTCTAGTCCAGGCCGGGTGTGGCCTGCCGGGCCAGGTCCCTGCGTGTGAAGGCCAGCACTGACGTCCTGGAGCAGTTCTGTATTCTCAGCCCAGCCGCCCTTGGGTCCGGATGCGGCAGTCTCTGTCCCAGTTCCCTCTGGTGCCTTGTCGCCAGCATGTCTGAAGAGGCACCCTGGGTTTGTAACTAGGGACGGAGGTTAGAGATGTTGCCACGCATATAAATTGAGTTTCCCTGCAGCTCTTATTTGGTAAGAAATCTAATATGTGTCATTTTCTGCTTTTCTTCCTGCCCTTGAGCTCTTCCTTGAGACAGACAAACATAGCCACAACTACCACCCTGTTAGCTTATCCAGATGAGCAGTTTGAAAACTGGAACTGGCCTGAAGTCCACGCAGCCTTATGGGACTTTGTTTTTTTTTGAGGGGAGGGGTTGGTTTTATGGTGCTGGGGATTGAGCCCTGCTGGGGCGTTCTACCTCCAAACTACACCCCATCCCTTTTATATTTTTTATTTTGAGACAGGGTCTTCCTAATTGCTGAGGCTGGCCTCAAACCTGCCATCCTCCTGTCTCAGCCTCCTAGGTACTGGGATTACAGGTGTGCGCTACTGAGACTGGCTGAAACTTTGAGTTTGTAAGGGAAATTTGTCCACCCTGGAGCAGAGGAGAAGCGGGAAGCCCAACGTGTTTGTAGGCGTTTGGGCGCTAAGCTGCTGGTAGCTTGGTGGGAAGGCTCAGTCCCCTGGGTGGACTGGTGGCTTCCTTGTAGGGGGAGCAGCAGAATGAGGGTGAGTTGAGAGGGGACCCCAGGGCCACACACCAAAGGAGGTGAGTGCTCTTGAGGTCCCCAGGCATGCGCTGGTGGTGTGTCTCTTCTGCTTTTCTCTGCTCACTGTCTGTCTGTGGGCCCGTCCACCCATGTACGCACGGCTCCCTCTCCTCAAGCTGGCTGCTTTGGGGAAAGTTGCCTCCTCCCAACGGTACTTTGAGGCAAGGGAGAATTGTTATCCTTTGCTTCTTCAAAGTTCTTGGCTGATGTTGCTGATGTCATGTCTGACTTGAAGCCATTATTTAAGTTTTAAAGACAGGTGTATAGGAGGTGGGTTGTGGTTTGAAATCCCTTTTGTTTTATTGAAGAAATAAGACCTTTGTGTTTTTAGGGCTGTGACTTCTGGTGGTAAGTTCTGCTTGGGCCCACAGTTTCTTTGCCTGCCTGCCTGCCTGCCTGCCTTTTTTCTTTCCTTCCTTCCTTCTTGGGATTGAACCCAGGAGCATTCAACCTCCAGCCTTTTTTTTTTTAATTTAGTTTCTCTGAGATACACTTCTAGCCCTTTTTATTTTTTATTTTGAAACAGTATCTCCCTATGTTCCTTAGGGTCTCATTAAGTTGCTGAGGCTGGCCTCAAATCTGCGGTCCTCCCACCTCAGCCTCCCAAGTATTGGGATTACAGGCATATGCCACCTGCCACACGGCCTCTTCATAGAAAGCTCCCAATTGGCACCTGATTTCTTCAGAGCAAGAAGTGTGAGAGAGGGGGAGAGTGCAAAAACCAGAAATCCTAACCTCAGTGGTGATGCCCCATTCTTCTTGCCATATTCTTTTTGTTAGAAGCGTATTGTCAAGCTGGGCAATATGCACGGTGGCGCGCGTTTGTAATCCCAGTACTTGAGAAGCTGCGACAGGAGGATCACAAATTTCGAGGCCAGCCTTAGCAACTTAGCAAGACCCTGTTTCAAAATTTAAAAAGGGCTGGAGATGTAGCTTGGAGGTAAAATGCCCTTGGGTTCAATCCCCAGTACCCCCTCACCCCCCCAAAAAGCATATTGCCAGGTGCAGGCCCACATGCGGGGGATCATGCAGGTTGTAACTCAGGAGGCAGGTTCATTGGGAGCCTCCTATAAGCAGCCAGCACGTCCCCCTAGGTACCCCGAGTGCCAGTTTACATCCCAGCAGTGGCGGACAAGAGTGCAGCACGAGCCACTTCCTTGACAACACTTAGGATTGGCCGGGCTTCTTAACAGTCTTGTGCAGGCGAATAGCATTTCATCACCAGTATGTCCGCGTGTGTCGGTGCCCATTTGTGCCTGCATGTGTGAGTGTCTGTGCATGTACATATGCGTGTATGTGACTGGGCCTGCATGAGCATGTGTCTCTGAGCATGTCTTGGTGGGTGTTGCAGTGGGGGGCTATTGTGGATAGATGTCATTGTCATGTGCCCCCCCCCAGACTCCCAGACACTCCCTGCAATGAGGCTGGGAGCCCAGATACTTTGCAGGGTGTGTCTAAGCTGCTCTGTGAGTCCCTTAGGCTTCCCAGGAGAGGGTGGAGCTGCCTGGAACTTGGTGGTTTGTTTTTAATTCAGCCGCCTTTGGCCATAACAGATTGAGCTCCTGCGGGTGTAATTCAGGAGTAGGAGGTGAGACAGGCTGACCTGGTTGTTTTCATTCCTGGGGGATGGGTTTTTGTTTTTGTTTGTTACTGGGGATTGAACCCAGGCACTCTACCACTGAATTATATCACCAGCCCTGTGTATTTTTTTAATTTTGAGACAGGGTCTCTCTGAGTTGCTAAGGGTCTCACTAAGTTGCTGAGGCTGACCTCAAACCTGAGATCCACCTGTTTCAGCCTCCCAAGTACTGGGATTACAGGTGTGCGCCACCACACCCAGCTTGTGTTTTCTTCTTGGAAAAGCTGCACATGAGCCCATGTTGGTGCAAAGCAGGGTCCACTCCGGGCACGTAGCTGGGACTGCTCCAGGACCCAGCAGCTGATATCTTGTGATAAAGTTCGACTTGATTCCACCCATGCTTAGGGGCAGGAACGCAGTCAGGTTGTGTGCACTTTTGAGTCCTGTGTTCCTTTGGCTTTTTAAACCTTTGTTCGCAATTGGGGTCCCCACCCACTGCACAATGGCAGCAATTGATGAACTCAGCAGTTGACGTGTTCCTGACAGCACGGACCTGGCTGGTGAGGAAGCTAAGGCTACCGTTGTGTGCACACTCATTTTTGTGTGAGTTTTTGTGTGGGCTAGGGGTCACCCCGGGAGGCTAGGAGCCTGTGATGCCACTGGAGCATGTCCCCTCACGCAGCCTTGACATGCGTGCCTGGCTGCGGAAGGGCCTTCCCAGAACTGCACTAAGCCTGTGGCTCGTCCCACTTGATGGGACCTTTGCCTTCACTTCTGGGTGCCCCCCCTACCCTGTGCCCTGAGTCTGTTCCCAGGGGACTTGCTGAGTACCATAGGCCCACAGCTTTCCTTTCATGGGCAACAGTCTGTGCCTGTGAGTGAGATGCACCATGAGAACTCCAGGTGGAGGCTGGGAACACTGGAGAGGGAGAATCTTGCGGCGTGACCATGTTCAAGAAAGCCCCGCTCTGTTTCTGGTGCGGCCTGGCCTAGCTGTCTCCCAGAGAGCCTGGAAGTGCCAGGCATGATGGTGAACGCCTGTACTTGGGAGGCTGAGACAGGAGGATGGCAGATTCCAGGCCAGCCTTGGCCACTTAGTGAGCCCTTGAGGAACTTAGCAAGACCCTGCTTCAACATAAAAAATAAATTAGGTCTGGGGGTGTAGCTTGGAGGTAAAATGCCCCTGGGTTCAATCCCTAGTACTAAATCAAACCAAACCAAAAGCCCAGAAGCAATGTGCTAATCAAATCTGGAAGGCAGTGGACTCTACTCTTGACTGACCATTGAGAGATAGAAAGCTGTTCTTCCCCAAGTCTCTGTTGGTAACTATTTTTTTGGTACTAGGGATTGAACCCAGGGACATTCTACCTCCAATCCACACCCCCAGCCCTTTTTATTATTTGTTTATGTTGAAACAGACTCTCGCTAAATTGTCTTTTCAAATTGATGAGGCCAGCCACGAACCTGCGGTCCTCCTGTCTCAGCCTCCCAAGTACTGGAGTTACAAGCCTGCGGCACCATCACCCAGCTGATAACTCTTGATGGGGAAGTTGGAGCCAGAAACCCCAGAAGTGTCAACGCCATCCCTGATCTGAGAGGGGAGGCAAAGGCTCGCAGGCATCCGATGCATCCATCACCATTGGTCTCTGCTGTTCCCAGGGATGCTGAGCACCGCTCTAATGTCAAGGGAGGAAGGTGCAGTCTCAGGGGGAGGGTTGGTTCTGAGAAGGGACTGAGGAGTTACCTGTGAGAGAGAGGAGAACACAACTCAGGACCGACGGGGTCCTGGGCTTACATGATGGAAAAAAATTTCAGCACGCACCAGTCAGAGACAGAGTTTTATTTAGGAAAGTAAAGGATACACATTTAAGGGAGAATGCGGGCCACCTTGAGAGTGAGAGAGGCGGTTTTTTGGGGGAGCGGGGGGACTCGTGGCTCTTCTCTTAAAGGAAATGTGGTGAAGGGTGGGTATGGGAAGGTTGGGAGGACGGCATCAGTTCAGTCATCACAAGATGGTTTCCAGGTCCTTAGGCTGATTGTGGTCTCCGTAATCTATCTGATCAGTAGATAAGCTGAAAGACCCCTAAATTCTAAGTTTGTCAAGATACACTGTCTTGCTTAAACTCTTTGTGGGGGGGTTAATTAATACTGCACAGGTTCATTGTAGTTTTTGGTTAACTTTAAGATTTATAGATTTCCCAGGAATTTGGAGTGATGGGCCTGGGAGAGAGAACTGGCTTGGGGAGTGAAGATCTGAGGAACTTTAGCACCAGGCTTTTATATCATATTAAAGTTATATTTTCCTATGTCTCCTTACTACCTATTTCTTTTACCCCAGCACCGTAGGATGGTTTGAGTAATAATCCTTGCTTTGTAGAGTTCTGAACACATCACCCCTATGAAAGTGTGCCAGCACGTGAAATGATGGTACTGGTTTCCTTTCTGCGCTTGGTCACTTGTGACACTCTCGTCAGATGGTGGTGCCTCAGGCACCAGCCTGAGGGGCCCAAGGCTGCGGGTCCAGTCTGTGCAGGTCTCCTGGCTCCCTGAAGACAGTGCCCAGCACAAGAGAGAACTGGCCTTGGCCACTTTATGCATGATTCCAGACAGTGATTTCCTGTGTTCAGCTGTAAATTTGTTCTTATTTATTTTTTTGGTACTGGGGATCAAACCCAGGGCATTCTGCTTCCAAGCTACACCTGCAGCCCTTTATCATTATTATTTTTTTTTCAAACAGGATCTTGTTGAGTTGCTGAGGCTGGCCTCAAATCCGTGACCCTGCTGTCTCAGCCTCCCAAATACTGGTATTAACAGTCATGTGCTACCGTGCCCAGCTAGCTCTAAATTTTACTGAAGTTCTTTCCCTATATTTTTAATTTAAAAGCATACCAGATGGGCACAGTAGTATATCCCAGGGGCATAGTTCAGAGGTAGAATGCCCCTGAGTTCAATTCCCAAATACTAAAAAAAAAAAAAAGAAAAGAAAGAAATTAATCATTACACACAAAGAAAGCGATTGAATCCTATTTAGTGCTAACCACGTGTTTTTGTGTGCTTACAATTACGTACTCTCCAGCTTTTCATAGGGTTTAAACAGCATTAGTGGAGGGAGAGTTGGGTTACCAGGAAGCAACAATGCAATTAAAACGCCTTGATTTTATCTTGTGGTGTTCCTGCCAAAAATAATCAAGTTAGCCTCAGCTCCCAGACAAATGCTTTAAGAAGGGCTGGGCAGGCGGTGCCCAGAGCCCTGCTGAGCTTGTGGACCTCAGCTCTGTCCATGTCACAGACATGGGTTCTAGGACCGCAGGGTGAAAGAAACTTCAGAGGCCCCGGGCCCAGTATCTGGCTCTGAATGGACCCACTGTGTTAGGTCAGGCCCTCTGCCTCGCGCTTGCCCAGTAGCCATCCACCCCACTGGTCCTCAGGGTCCCTGCCTCCAGGGTCTCAGACCGGGGAGCATGCTTTGAGGGTTAGCACAGGAGCATGGTTCCAACCCATTTGGCCGGAGCCCCTGGCATGCTTGCTTGGGAAGGCCTGGCCCTCAGCCCTCAGGAGCTTCAGTAGAAGGCAGCATGGAAGTGTGTGCCATCTGTGTGGGCAGGAAGGAGCCAGCCCGTTCTGAGTGACCTCAGGGATGGACCAGCCCCAATGCGCTGCTTCTGCTGTAACCCAGAGAAGGTCTCTCAGACCCAGTGCAGCAGGCCTCAGGGTATGGGCCACTCCAGAGGAATAAGGCCTCATCCTTTGACTGATGTTTCCGGGATTTGGGTAGACCCAGTTTCACCCTGAGTCCACGGGAAGATCTCCACCCTCCCTTCCCTGAGCTTCCACATAATGCAGCTTAGAAGGAGTGAGCGGAGCTGGGTGTGGTGTTGCACATCTATAATCCCAGTACTTGGGAGGCTAAGACTAGAGGATCACAGGTTCAAGCAAGGCCAGCCTTAGCAACTTAGTGAGACCCTGTTTCAAAATTAAAAATAAAGCTGGGCGTGGTGGCGCACGCTTGTAATCCTAGTACTTGGGAGGATGAGACCAGAGGATCCGGGTTCGCGGCCAGCCTCAGCTACTTAACGAGGGCCTCCACAACTTAGTGAGACCCTGTTTCAAAATAAGGAATTTAAAAAAATAGGGCAGGGGGTGTAGCTCAGAGGTAGAATGCCTCTGGGTTCAATCCCCAGTACCACAAAAAAAAAAAGAAAAAGAAAAGAGAAAAGAGAAAGGAGCCGGGTGTGGTGGCACATGCCTGTAATCCCAGTACTTAGAAGGCTGAGACTGGAGGATTACAGGTTCAAAGTTAACCTCAGCAACTTAATGATTCTCTCAGCAACTTAGTGAGACCCTATTTCCAAATAAAAACATAAAATAGGGCTCGGGGTGTAGTCCAGAGGTAAAAGGCCCCTGGGTTCCATCCCCAGTACCACACAAACAAAAATTAAAAACAATAAAAAGCACCAGTGTGGTGGCACACACTTAGGATTGCAGGTTCATGGCCAGCCTCAGCTACTTAGTGAGGCTCTCCACAACTTAGTGAGACCCTGTTTCAAAATAAAGAAAAAAATAGGGCTGGGGGTGTAACTCAGAGGTAGAATGCCCCTGGGTTCAATCCCCAGTACCGAAAAAAAAACAATAAAATGGGCTGGGGGTGTAGCTTGGAGGTAGAATGCCCCTGGGTTCAGTCTCTAGTCCAAAAAAAAAAAAAAATGACTAAGGTGGTTTGTTTTTTGTCACCTAAACATCACCCTGTCTTCTCCCTTGGTAGCCTGCTCCAGCAGCTTCTGTGCACGCATCAGGACACCCTGAGCTCCTGAGCCAGAGCAGAACTCTCTGGACGTGGCAGAAAGAGTGGGAGGGACCTGGATCAGCCTCATCCTGTGCTGGCTCAGGACAGGGGGCCCTCCCAGCGGACTCTCCACATGCACTCTGTGCCGCTGCCAACGTGGGAGCCGCTCATAGCCGAGTGCCTTCGGGAACAGGAGTCTGCAGTAGACAAAGGCCTGGACGAGGACAAGCCCTATTTTCTTGTTTTGTTTGTCTGCTTTTTGGTTTGGTTTGGTTTGGTTTGGTTTGGTTTGGTTTGGTACTGGGGATTGAACCCAGGGGGATTCTACCTCTGAGCTACAACCCTAGCCCTTTTTTTATTTTTTATTTTGAACAGGGTCTCGCTAAGTTGGTGAGGCTGACCTCGAACCTGTGATCCTCCTGTCTCAGCCTCCCAAGTAATAGGATTACAGGCGTGTACCATCACGTCCAGCTCCAAGCCCTGCTTTCAGCATTTGTAATAAGAAGTGTTTGATACCCAGAGACTAGGCAGCTAGGATGTCAAACTACAGAATTTTGGATATTCTGGAAGTGCCCAGTAATGTCCAGCAGGCTTGAGTTGGATGTGTAGAGGTTCTCTGGCTGGCACATGAACTTTGTGGGTTATGGGCATAGTTTTCTTTCCTCTTCTTTATTTTTAATCTTATTTATTTACTTCTTTTGGTACTAGGGATTGAACCCAGGGGCATTCTATCTCCAAGATACACCCCTAGCCCTTTTTATTTTTTATTTTGAAATAGGGTCTTGCTAAGTTGCTGAGGCTGGCCTCAAACCTGTGATCCTCCTGTCTCAACCTCCGCAGTACTGGGGTTACAGGCATGTACCACCGCACCCATGGGCTTAGTTCTCTTGGTGAGGAGGAATCTGTTCTCAGGCTCTGAGAGTCCCTCTCCCATCCCATGTCTCCCCCTGTTTACAGAACTACTTTAGAACATTTGGAAGAATCCGTACAAGATACATTTTATTGACAAACACCAAACTTTCCCATCAGTCCTTAGCTTTCTTTCTTTTTTACATTTTTAAGGAGAGCTGTTTACATTGCCTTCATTGTTACCAGGTTAGTTTTGTCGAGGCAAATTCTTCAACCACACACATGCCAGAGTGTTTCACTGGAGCATCCCATTAAACAGCAGGCAGCTCTCACCCGCACAATTGCAGAGACAGTTGTAAACAAGTACATGCTCGCTGGGCATCTCAGCAGGTGGACAGCATTTCCTTAAAGGAGGGCCTTCCTGGCTAAGGTGTGCCAGGCTGCTCAGGTGGCACTCATGAGTGCAGCCAGGGGCCACGATGCAGCATCCGGAGAGAGGAAGAGTGAGCATGTGCAAGACAAATGCTTTTCTCCTCCCTCTCCAACTTCCAGTGCACTGGTTAGCATGCACATGTGAGTTACACATCACAGGCACAGAAACCGTATCCTACGTACATTTGTTGAGCATATTTTGTCTCCAGTCTTCGTTTTTCCCTCCACCGTTGTCACAGGTATGACCTCATAACCAACCTGTTCTACCCGGAGCACCCCCATCCTTTTGGCTGTTGTTGGTCAATGGCAGAATTGTTTTTTGCTGGGGACCCAGGGTGTCCAGAGAGAGCCGAGTGAGAAGCCTGTCCCTGTGCCCTTTGAGGTCAGAGTCACAGGACCTGCAGTTGTGAGCACTTGGATCAGACAAAGCCAAAAGGGTCAGAGCGAGGTTCCCCAGCAGCCCCAGGGGCACCCTAGCAGGTATGACTCTCTCCTCGATGCACTGAGGTTGAGGAGCTTGACACTTCCTGCCCACCCGCCCCAGGTGTGCGCAGTTCCTGTGAGTAGCAGTGTGTGGGGTCTCCGCTGCGGGTGCTTTTCACACAGCACTGTTGAACTTGACGTCTGACTGCTCTGTGCTGTCTGGAATGACTGCCTTCAGGGCGGCGAGGCAGAAGCGGTTCAGAGCCGGCAGGTTCGTCTTCTGCTCCACGTACAGCCGCAGCTTGTCCCTGAAGGTCTCCCCAAGGAAGCTGTAGATGAGAGGATTCAGGCAGCTGTTGGAGAAAGCTGCCAGGTTGACAATGTGGCCAGTTAAGGGGTAGGCATGGCGAAAAGACTGTTTGCAGGGAGCAGTCCCTGGCTGTGTCCGCTGCAGGAGGTGAACGCTGATGAAAACGTTCTCCGGCAGCCAGCAGATGAAGAAGACCAGGACCACAGCAAAGATCATGCGGAGGGCTTTCTGCCTTCGGGGGCGCAGGCCTCGGTGCTTGTGAGCTTTGATGAGAACCCGCACGATGAGGGAGTAGCAGAGCCCAATGATGGCAAAGGGGATGATGAAGCCCAGGGTGACCTCAAGCCACTGTACCTCCTTGACGTCCGCAAAGCAGAAGCAGACCTCCTCCGTGTGCTGCAGATGGACAGCTGTGAAGGGCACCAGGGTGGCTGAGACTGAGGCCATCCAGATGAGGCCGCAGCTCAGCCGGGCATGGTACTTCGTGCGGAAGAGGCTGGAGCGCATGGCTTTGGCCAGCGCAATGTACCTGTCAAAGCTCATCCAGGTGAGGAAGAAGACACTGCTGTACATGTTGATCTGCAGGAAGAGGGACATGAAGGTGCAGAGCACGGCAATGTCATAGTACTGCTCATCCAGGTTGAACACCTCGATCAGGGAGTCAGCCACCAGGATGAGGTCTGCTGCCGCCAGATTGATGAAGTACAGGTCGGGGATCGTCATCTTTTCACGGAAACTGATGTTTACCACCAGTATCAGAATGTTCCCCACGAAACCAATGGGGAAGAGGAAAATGGTGTACAGGCACGAGAGAAAGAGGCCGATGACGTACTGCTGGTGCTCATAAAGGTCCCTGGTCTGGTTCCCCAGGGCGGTGCTGTGCAGCGGGTGAGACAGGTTGAGGTCCAGGGAGGTGCCGTTGGAGGCCACTGGCTGCACAGTGCCTGGGTGAATCTCCACGCCAAAGGCGGGGGCTGGAGAAGTCACATCCATGTCGCCACCGTGCTCTTTTCAGGATTTGCCAGAAGGGTCACAGAAATCTGTTTTCAACCATGGCTCCATCTTTAGTGAGAAAGGCGGTTCTCTTTGAATTGAGCAAGACATTTTTGTAAAGCAAGAAAAGCCCTGTTAGTTGCAAAAAGCTGAAAGAGCAGGTGCCGTCGGTCTGTGGCGGGAGCTAACTCTTAGCTAGCAGGGCACTTTGCATGCTCATTGGTGGCAGTAGCTCATCGCTCAGGGGAAGCATCTGCCCCTCCTACACACTCACCATCCGGGCACCTGGGGGAGGCAGACAGGCAGGATCAAGCCTCATCTCGCAGCCTGGGCCTCCTGATGAAGCCGAGCCGTGGCGCGTCACATGAACATTAAAGGGAGGCCAGAGCTCTTCGTTTCATCACTTTGGGGAGATGCTTGTCCCTGAGCTGAAGGAAAAGAAAGAAATGTGGAAAATGTCTTGTTTTCTTCCCTAAGGGCTCCCATGGTTTGCCTGGTTTAAGAGGAGACGGGCTGTGAGTCATTCGCATGTGCAGTGTTACAGTCAGACAGCAGGCGTATGAAGTAACATGAATAGTGGGGATGGGAATCTTAGGAAAACTACTATTTGTTGGGACAGGAAATAAAAGTTATTTCAACAGCTGTGGGAAAATGAAATAACATGGGAAGGGAAAAATCCAGCTTTCCTAAAAGGTAGTGGATTCGGAAAACCTGGTGGAGTTGGGGCAAAGTCTTTTTTTTTCTCGCGTGAAAAGTAGGCAAAAAAAAAAGGTTTTTTTTTAGCAATGCTACTACCAAGTTTGGGTGCCAGAAATGAAACTTTTTTCCCGTAGCATACAATGAAAGACAAAGAATAAAAATAAAAATGGAGCCAGGCATAGTGGCACATGCCTATAACCCTAATACTTGGAGAGCTGAGACAGGAGGATGGCAGGTTTGAGACTAGTCTCAGCAACTTAGCGAAGCCCTCAGAAATTTAGACCTGTTTCAAAATAAAAAATAAAATAGGGCTGGGGGTGTAACTCAGGTAGAATGCTTCTGGGTTCAACCTCCAGTACGTACCTACATATATACATATATACCATCATTTTAAGAAATAATGTTAGCCAGGCACATTGGCACATCCAGTAATCCCAGCTACCCAAAGGCTGAGACAGGAGGATTGCTTGAGCCTGGGAGTTCGAGGTCAGCCTGGGCAACACCACGCAAGACAACACCCTCATCTTAAACAAAAAAGAAGAAAAAAGAAAAAAAAAGAAAGCTTGGGAAGTTGAGACAGGAGGATTGCAGATTTGAAGAGTTTCAGCAACTTAGCAATACCCTCTTTCAAAATAAAAAATAAAGCTGGGCGTGGTGGCACATGCTTGTAATCCCAGTACTTGGGAGGCTGATCCAGGTTCGCAGCCAGCCTCAGCTACTTAGGCCCTCCACAACTTAGTGAGACCCTGTTTCAAAATAAAGAATAAAAAATAGGGGTGAGGTGTAGCTTGGAGGTAGAATGCCCCTGGGTTCAATCCCCAGTACCGCTAAAAAATAATAATAAATATTAAAAATAAAAAGGACTGGAGATGTAGCTCAGGCAGAATGCTCCTGGGTTCACTTCCCAGTACCAAGGAAGGAAGGATTAAAAATTTTTTCAAGCCGGGCGTGGTGGCGCACGCTTGTAATCCCAGTACTTTGGGAGGCGGAGACTGGAGGATCCGGGTTCGCAGACAGCCTCAGCTCTCTCTCTCCCTGTCTCTCTCTCTCTCTCTCTCTTTCTCTCTCTCTCTCTCTCTCTCTCTCTCTACCTAGTGAGGCCCTCCGCAACTTCGTGAGACCCGGTTTCAAAATAAAGCATAAAAAAATAGGGCCGGGGGTGTAGCGCGGAGGTAGAACGCCCCTGCGTTCAATCCCCGGTACCGCAAAAAAAAAATTTTTTTTTTCAGTGCTTTAATGAATTATAGTATAACACTATTTTTTGTAATGCTGTTTTAGCCTAGAAACTGGGTAAACAAAATCTCCGTCAGTGTTCATTTGCGATGGGGGAAAGGACAGAATGGGGTTTCCTGTCTCTTGCTTGACTTGCTGTATCCCTGAAGTTCTCTGTGGAGTAACCAGGGCTTTCAGCCAGCACATCAGCAGTATAAGGATACGCTGGGGTTGTCATAGCCGTCGGGGGAGGGGGCTAGAGGCCAGGGATGCTGCTCAGCATCCTACAGTGCACAGGACAGTCCCCTCCCCACCCAAGCCTTGCTGGCCCACGGGTGAGAAGCCTGGGGTGAACCGACCTGTCACGTGAAGATGGGTTTGGGTTGTTTTTCTCTTGGAGTTTTGTTTTACCCTTTGAGATCATTAGAAATCATTTTGAAGTGTTGCAAGACCCGGCTAGAGATTTATTGCCCTCTCTCTTGAATAATAATGCTTTAAAAAAAGGAAAAGAAAAGAAGCCGGATGCAGTGGAACACGCCTATAATCCCTGTACTTGGGAGGCCAAGACAGGAGCATCGCATGTTCGAGACCAGCCTTAGCAGCTTAGCGAGACCCTGCTTCAAAATAAAATATAAAAAAGACTGGGGGTCTAACTTGGAAGGAAAATGCCCCTGTGTTCAATCCCCAGTACCACCCAAAAAATAAAAAAGGAAAAGAAGAAAGGGAGGAATAGCTCACTGTAGTGCCAGTTGTTATTCTGGTGTTCGCTAACCTTTGCTAAGCAGGGGCTGATGGATTTGATTATATTGGTTATTTTGCATTCTTTATGCGTCTTTTATAGGTAGTACCAATCGGAGCAATGTAAATGTCATTGTTCTAAGATTCCATCTCTCATGTTGAAACCCTGTGTTTTTAATTTTGTGTGTGTGTGTGTGTGTGTGTGTGTGTGTGTGTGTGTTACTGAGGATTGAGCCCAGGGACATTCTGCCTCTGAGCTACACCCCCAGCCCTGTTTATTTGTTTGTTTGTTTGTTTGTTTGTTTTAGTGTGTGGTACTGGGGATTGAACTCAGGGACATTCTACCTCTGAGCTACAACCCCAGCCCGATTTTATTTCTTATTTTGAAACAGGATCTCATTAAGTTGCAGAGGGCCTCACTAAGTTGCTGAGGCTGGCCTTGAACCTGTGATCCTCCCAAGTACTGGGATTACAAGCACGCGCCACCACACCCAGCTTATTTTTTGTTTTTGAAATAGGGCCTTGATAAATTGCTGAGGCTGGCCGTGAACCTGCAGTCTTCCTGTCTCAGCCTTCTAAGAACTAGGTTTACAGGCAGTCATGCACTACCACACCCAGTTTAATTTCTTTTTTTAAAACTGCTTAGAATACTAGTTTTGCTCTTTGAATGTGGAAATTCTTGATAGTGTCAGGCTGTGGTTCTAGACAGCAGTTTTAAGGTGAATAGAACTCTCAACACCTGTCTGTTCTCTTACCTAAACTTGTTGAATAATGGGGGAGCAGGTTAAAAAAAAAGGCCCTTCCTTTCTTTCCCATGTAAATGGCATCTCACACCAATACTCCTGTTGTGTAATCGTCTGAGAATATGGGAACCCACTAAGGAAATTTATCACTGTCACAGCATCCTTGTTCAAGATGGTCGTGAACTTACAGATATAAAAGTAACCTTTAGGCTGGGGATGTAGCTCAGGGACAGAGTGCTTGCCTAGCATGTGTGAGGCCCTGGGTTCAATCCCCAGCACCACCAAATAAATAAATAAATAAATAAAAGTAAGCTTTACTTTGGTGTTTTGTTTCAAGTTTCTCCTGCTTGTCCAGTTATTGAAAAGGGAGACCACTCTTTTGTCAAGTCTGTGATTCCCTTATCTTTACATAAAGAAGCATCAGAAGCCAGGCATGGTGGCTCATACCTGTAATCCCAGTACTTGGGAGGCTGAGATAGGATCACAGGTTCAAGGTCAGCCTCAGCAACTTAGCAAGACCCTGTTTCAAAATAAAACATAAAAAAGGACTGGAGGAGCTGGGTGTGGTGGTGCACGTCTGTAATCCCAGTACTTGGGAGGCTGAGACAGGAGGATCACAAGTTCGAGGACAGCCTCAGCAACTGAGTGAGGTTTTCAGCAACTTAGCGAGACCCTGTTTCCAAATAAAAAAAAAAAATAGTGCTGGGGGTATAGCCCAGAGGTAGAAGGCCCTTGGGTTCCACCCCCAGTACCACGCACACACAAAAGGACTGGAGGTATAGCTCAGAGGCAGACCCCCCTCCCCAGTTTCAGTCCCCAGTACCAAAAATAATATAAAATAAGTTTCAGCCCACCAGAACTTTCTGGGTTAGCAGGAGTGCCTGTAGGACCACATTGCCAGGAGAGAGAGCTGAAACGAGACACATTCCTGCTTGAATAGAATATAGCAGAAGACAGAAGTAGACCATGGGGCAGGCACTATAAAGGCAAGGTGTCTAGTGTGGTCACACCCAGGTGCTGCTCCTCCTGGGGGGGTGCATTCTTCCCCCCGCAGTGCAGCACAGCCCAGATCCAGAACCCAGAGTTGGGGCAGAGGCTTACCTGTGTCGCAGGCTGGGTCTCCCCGAGCTATTTAGGTTCTGAGCAGACCCTTCTCATGTTCCTAACTCTTGGATGTTTGCTGGAGGTGCTCTTGGAACTTGGCTGCAGTGGTCCTGGTCTTGTGGGACCTCGTGGATAGAGCTAAGCATGGACGCACAGGAGAGCAGAAGGGAAGACAGACCCCGCCTGGGGAGGTCTGGTGGGGAAGGTTCCCCAAGGAAGCCAGCAGCAGCAGCAGCAGCAGCAGCAGCAGCAGCGCCCTGTGGCTGTCTGAGGCTGAGGCGGCAGTCTGGCCCCCTTGGCACAGGGCCGGCTTTATAGGCTTCCCAGGGTCCTGCTCATTGGGCTCTGGCCACCTCCCTTTTAGGCCAGTGTTAACCATTTTTTTGCTGGCCTTTTTTCTCACACACTTTGGGAATGAGCTCAGTCCCATTAGACATATTTGTATGGAAGTTTCCAGTATAACTGCTGTTCTTTACCCAGTGACCCAGGTTTGGTTTTGTTGATGTTGTTGTTTTTTAAGTTTAATGGGATTATAATAGTTTGGGTTGTGTGTGGAGGGGTATTGAGGATTAAACTCAGGGGCATTTTCTTGCTGAGCTACATCCCCAGCCTTATTTTATTTATTTTGAAAACAGGGTTTCACTAAGTTGCTGAGGCTGGATTTGAACCTGTGATCCTCCTGTCTCAGCTTCCCAAGTACTGGGATTACAGGCATGCACCACCATGCCATGCCTGGTTTAGATATTGTTTATTTTTTGTGGTACTGGGGATTGAACCCAGGGACATTCTACCTCCAAGCTACACCCCCAGCCTTGTGTTATTCTTTATTTTGAAACAGTCTCACTAAGTTGCGGAGGGCCTCACTAAGTAGCTGAGGCTGGCCACCAACCTGCAATCCTTCTGTCTCAGCCTTCCAAATACTGGGATTACATACGTACACTACCATGCCCAGCAACAATATTTTTTCTCCTTTTAGCAACTTACTGGTTTTAAAGCTAAACACTGAAGTTCATAAGTTAACATAGTAGCATGTGAATAATACATGGAGAATTTAAATTTTAACTTTCACCAAGACATTTGCAGAAAGAAAATTAAACCCAGGAAGTAGCAAGTATTTGGGCAAGAAATTAGGAATGCGAGTGGTCCTCTGCTCTGAGTGTTAGCTGTGTCTCGTTTCCCCTCCTTCTGCTCCAGGAGCCATCTGAACATCCTTAGGGGCTGTGGTTGACTGCTGAGGCCCTCTTCACCACAGCCACCTCCTTTCTCCTCGTAGCCATGTGCAATCAGAGGATAACCTTAACTTTCCAAATTCCTCTGTCCGAACAACCTTGTGTCGGACTGCCATCTCTGGATACCCAGGGGCATTTTGCTTCTGAGCTATGCCCCCAGCCCTATTTTATTTTTTATTTAGAAACAGGGTCTTGCTAAGTTGCTGGGGGCGTTATTTATTAAGTTGCTGAGGTTGGCTTCAAACCTACGATCCTCCTCTCTCAACCTCCCAAGTGCTGGGATTATACTGTTGTTGGATTTGTTTATTTATTTTGGTACTAGGGATTGAACCCAGGGACAGTCTACCTCTGAGCTAAACCCACAGCCCTATTTTATTGTTTATTTTGAAACAGGGTCTCACTAAGTTCCTGAGGGTCTAGCTAAGTCATTGTGCACTGGCCTCAAACTTGCAATCCTTCTGTCTTAGCCTCCAAATACCAGCATTATAGGTGTACATGCCTGGCTTCCTGGTTGTGGGATTTTACCCTCCACTTTAAAAAAGGTTGGCCAGGAGTTCCAGAGCAGAGACCAGCACCAGATGCATGCATTCAGTGCCCCAGGCCTCCGGGCATCGTAGGCCTGACCTACCCTGGCCAAATTATGTGGTCTCATAAAATTTGTTTTCCTTAGTCTGGTGTGATGGCGCATACCTGCACTCTCAGTACTTGGGAGACTGAGACAGGAGGATTGCAGGTTTGAGGCTAGCACATTCTAATCTAGTGAGACCCTATTTCAAAAAAAAATGGGCTAGGGGAATAGCTTGGAGGTAAAATGCCCCTAGGTTCAATCCCTAGTACCACACACAAAAAATAAAACTAAAATATGGTTTGGGATATAGCTCAGAGGTAGAACAACCCTAGGTTTCATCCTCAGTATCACACACACACAAACATTAACATTCTTTTAACTGACCTCATTTATGCTTTCTTTGTGGTGTCTTTTTACCTTTTTTTTTTAAGCTGTCAGATTGAACACCAAGTGACCTTTTGTGCCCTGAGCATGAGCAATACCGATTGCTGGGGACTGAGGACAGGTGGGAGCCAGCACATGTCCTCGCCAGGAGAGCTGCTGCAGGTTGGGAGAGGCGGGTGTCTGTGCAGATGGTACTGGGGCAGTGCCGTGTGCACCTCCAGGTACTTCTGCCTGGCCACTCATTGCCACGTGAGTTTGCTGTTTTGTATGAGCCTGTTGCAAATGCACTTCAGGTATTCTGCGTGATACTGATTTAAAACCTTCATATATTTTTTTTTTTATTTTTTTAATTTTTTGCTGGTTGTGGTGGTGCTAGGGATTAAACCCAGGGGCATTCTACCTCTGTGCTACACCCCCAGCCCTATTTTATTTTTTATTTGGAAACAGGGTCTCGCTAAGTTGCTGAGAGCTTCGCTAAATTGCTGCAGCTGGCTTTGAATCTGCAATCCTCCTGTCTCAGCCTCCCAAGTACTGGGATTACAGGCCTGCACCACCATACCCAGCTTATATATACATACTTTTAAATAGAGAGTACTGTGTTAGATTTTTTATGGAAAAATACTAACATTCAAGGTTCCTTCTAACTGTGGAAATTCTGACCTGAATATATTAACTTTTTTTTTCATTTAAATGGCATAAAAAAGTAGAGCTGATTGGCTTCTAGGCTACTTTTGACGAGCTGCAAAGTTGAGATGATTTCAACATTAAAAATGCCTGCCACACCATTTTGAAAGAAAAGAGTCATGAGAAAGTACCACTTCCTTTTGAACTAAAAAAATAAAACCCAAGCCTCAAAATAGCCAAGGCAGGCCTCTTAAAAATAGCTGCTCCCAGCCAGGCATGGTGGCACACAGCTGTAATCCCAGTACTTGGGAGACTGAGACAGGAAGATGGCAGGTTCGAGGCCAGCCTCAGCAACTAAGCAAGACCCTAGGCAACCAAGAGAGACCCTGTTTCAAAATAAAAAGTTTAAAAAAGTGCTGAGGGTGTAGCTTGGAGGTAGAATGCCCTTGGGTTCAATCCCCCCTATCAACAACAACAACAAAAAAGTCCCTCCCCCCCACACACACTCTCAGAGACCCGTGTGCCGCTCAGGGCTGCTGCTTTGCTGGAGTGGTAAGGGGCGCATTAGGCTCCTGGCACTGGCTCCTGAGCCTGCCTCACCTTTGCGCTTCCTGGCAGATTTGCTTCAGAATCACGACTTGGTGCTGGAGATGGATAATGGGCAGCCAGACTGGCGCATCACAGCCTTGCTTGGGGCCTGACCTTCCTATTAAAGCACCAGGTAGTTAAGTCACCTGTTATGATCGCACACCTAGTCAGTGTGGGGACAGGATCTAGACAGCAGGGGTTTGGCCTGGTTGATGCTTGCATAGGTGGGGGTATAAGGGAGTGTGTGGAGGTTTCTGGAAAGCTGAAAGAGCTTCTGTTTTAAGCGTGATGTAGGTAAGGGTTTCCTCCATGCTGTGCCCACCATGTGCTGTGAGTGTCTGTCTCCAGGAGCCCTCCTCCAACCTGGGGTGGTTTCTAACCTCCTTTTTCTGATGTGGGACAAGCTCTGAGGGGAGCAGTGTGAGCGAGCTGCAGAGGACCAGAGCCTTGGTCAGTGCACCACACAGTGGCTGCTGCCTGACCCCTTGTTCTGGTGTGGAGTTGATATCCTTGTAGATCCTTTTTTTTTTGGTACTGGGGATTGAACCCAGGGGTGTTCTGTCCTCTAGATATACTCCCAGCTCTTTTTATTTTTTATTTTGAAACGGCCTCACTAGTTGCTGAGGGCCTTGCTAAGTTGCTAAGGCTGGCCTTCAACCTGTGATCCTCCTGTCCCAGCCTCCCAAGTACTGGGATTACAGGTGTGTGCCACCATGCCCAGGTCTTTGTGGATTTTGTAAGAAGTTAGTATGTATTTCTGTGTATCCCCAGATAGGATAAATGGAGGCAACTTAAAAGGGAATCCAATCTGATCAACATTCGTGTGCGTGTGCGCTCCCTCCCTCTCTCTCTCTCTCTTTTTTTTTTTTTTTGTGTGTGTGTGTGATACTGGGGATTCAATCCAGGCGCTCTACCACTGAGCTACATACCCAGCCTTTTTATTTCTATTTTGAGATGGGTCTTACTAAATTGCTGAGGCTGGCCTCAAGTTTGCGATCCTCCTGCCTCAGCCTCCCAAGTAGATAGGATTATAGGCCTATGCCTGCCCCCCCACCCTCCCCACTCCCGCTTAGCTCACCTTTTTTATCCTTTGGGGACTAACTGGGGAGCTAGCTTCTCAGTCAGAGATGTTTGCGGCTTTGTTTGCATGATTTTGTTTACAGTTGAGACATCAAGACATGTGAGAAGTTGTAATCTATGTCGGAAAATAAAGTGTGAAACTTAGAGAAATTTGCCCCTGGGTGTTTCCGTTCTTGTGAGGTTAGTCACCTCTTACACAATATTTGTGCATTTTCTCTGATGATCCAAATTTAGGCAAAGCAAGGATGGTTCCCCACCACCACCACCACCACCACCACCACCACGCCTGGAGGTTCATTGCTGCCATCTCCTGCCTCTGTTACACAAAGTACTTTTGACGTTTAATCTTCATGACAATTGCAAGCATTAAGCAAGGCTTGTACCAGTAGCCCCCCTTTTTTGTTTGTTTGTTTTGGTACTGGGAGTTGAATTCAAGGACATTCTACCTCAGATCTACACCCCCAGCCATTTTTATTTTGAAACAGGGTCTCGCTAAGTTGCTCAGAGTCATACTAAGTTAGCACATGCTGGCCTCAGATCTGCGATCCTCCTGCCTCAGCCTCCCAAGTACTGGGATTACAGGTACATACCTCCACATCTGGCTAGTAGCCCTTTTGTAAAGAAAGAGACTGGGACAGTGGGTGGGGGCTGAGGATTTGCACAGCCGCATAGCAGTGAGTGGTGGCGGCAGCTGAGTTCTCCAGACATCAGTTAATTCTTTTTTTCTTTGCTTTTTTTTGTGGTACTGGGGATGGAACCCAGGGGCATTCTACCTCTGAGCTACACCCCCATCCCTAATTTTTATTCTTTTATTTTGAAACAGGGTCTAAGTTGCGGAGGGCCTCACTAAGTTGCTTAAGCTGGCTGCTAACCTGTGATCCTCCTGTCTCAGCCTCCCAAGTACTGCGATTACAAGCGTGCACCACAGCTCCCAGCTCTCATTTTATTTTTTATTTGGAAACATCATCTCACTAAGTTGCAGAGGGCCTCACTAAGTTGCTGATGTGGGCCTCAAACCTGCGATCCTCTTGTCTCAGCCTCCCAAGTACTGGGATTATAAGCGTGCACTTCCACGCCTGACTGACATCAGCATCACATCCTCGTCCATCCATTCTGGCTTAAGTAGGCCGTGCCGGCAGGGGTAGTGCCAGTGACTTCATCTCTTCTGATTTCTTCCAGATCCCCCAGGAGGTTGGCTTGGGTGAGGGCCATGGGGCCTGGAACCTCGAGGCAGGCCGGTGGGTGTTCTCTCCTGAGCACATTCAGGCCCAGTGTGCCTGGTGCCGCAGAGGCAAGGCCTTTGGTGCACAAACACAAACACTGCCGCCACTGTGCAGCTGTTTCCTAGAGAAAGTCAAGCTTGGCGCTCTTATCTTTCAACTTCTCCCAGTCTGAGAAGGAATTTACAGTGTTCAGAGATTGTCACAGCCTCTGGCCCTAGGGCATGCCACCTGCCCTGTGGCACACACCATCGCAGAGCAGTCCCAGTGGTTCCCGGCATTGACTCTGGACGGCTCTGCTCCTCCCTGCAGTTGCTGGGAGTGGTCTGGACATTCTTTGAGAGTGATGGCAACCATTCTTGGTGCTTGTAGCTCATAGAAGAGCAGATGGCGCCTCCGTGTTCTACCTGAGGAGGGCCATTGACCCCCCGGAAGCACTTGTGGACAGGGTGCTCTAGAAAGGGTGGCCGATGACTTGGTCCTTATCCCAGCCTGCCTTCTGTGACCACTAAGCTGTGTTCCTCAGGGAGCCTAGAGAGGCTCAGGGGCCACAGCGGCTCCTCCCCATACCTATGATCAGTTCTGATTTTCTCCTTTAAAATCAAGATTTCACACACTGTTTCTTTGGGTGTTTTGTTTTGTTTTGTTTTATTTTGTTTTGTTTTGTTTTGTACTAGGGATTGAACCCAGGGGCGTTCTACCTCTAAGCTACACCCCCAGCCCTTTTTGGTTTTTTTACTTTGAAACAGGATATTGCTAAGTTGCTGAGGCTGGCCTCAAACCTGTGATCCTTCTGTCTCAGCCTTCCAAGTTCTGTGCCACCTTGCCTGGCTTATTTTTTATTTTAGAATCTTTTTTTTCAGTACTGGGGAATCAAATGCAGGGCTTCATAAATGCTAGGCAAATACTCTACCACTGAGCTATATCCCCAGACCCAAGCACCCTTGCTTTGTATAAAAATATCTGCTCACTGCTAGAACCACGCTCCAACATGTTTTCTTTTCTTTTCTTTTCTTTTTTCTTTTTTTTTTTTTTTTTTTTTTGCTGTACTGGGGATTGAACCCAGGGGCATTCTACCTCCGAGCTACACCCCAAGCCCTATTTTTTATTCTTTATTTTGAAACAGGGTCTAAGTTGCGGAGGGCCTCACTAAGTAGCTGAGGCTGGCTGCGAACCTGGATCCTCCGGTCTCAGCCTCCCAAGTACTGGGATTACAAGTGTGCACCACCACGCCCAGCCAACATGTTTTCTTGGTTTTCTGTTGGCTCTAGATCTTTGTCTTGGCCTCATACATGGGAAGCTCCTTATTTTCAGGGTATATCCAGATGGTTATGGGAAGAGGAGCGAGTGGCCAGGTGCTAGAGACAGAGGGTCAGAGTCCCAGGGCTTACCTGGTCCCTATAGCAGGGTCTTTGTTGGGGTCTGGGGTCCCTATGGAGGGGTCCTTGGTGGGGTTTAGGGTCCCTTGTTGCTCCGGTATGTGCCCCATCCCTCCTCCAACGCAGAATCTTTAATGTTTCACATTTTCGCTCACTTCTAAGCTTTTTTTAAAGACAGAATTCTACTGTTTAAGAACCACCAATGCGCATTTTTGCGGTTGGGTTTCTAAAATTACTCCCTTGGCTGAGTGTTTAGGAACTCAGTGTCGTCGGGAGCTCTAGGCTCGTCCTGTGTCCCTCCCATCCCAGTCTTGGGATCAGCTGTTTCTCCACAGAGCTTAAGCACACAGGAGCTTTATTTTATTCATTTATTTATTTATTTATTTTGGTATTGGGGTTCGAACCCAGGGGCGCTCTACCACTGAGCTATACCCCAGTCCTATTTTTTTATTTTGTTATTTATTTATTCATTTATTTTTTTTGCAGTAATGGGGATTGAACCCCAGGGGCATTCTACCTCTGAGCTACACCCCTAGCCCTATTTTTTATTCTTTATTTTGAAACAGGGTCTCACTAAGTTACGGAGGGCCTCACTAAGTAGCTGAGGCTGCCCACGAACCTGGGATCCTCATGTCTCAGCCTCCCAAGTACTGGGATTACAAGCGTGTACCACCACACCCAACTCGTTTTTAATTTTCAAACAGGGTCTTGCTAAGTTAATCATGTGCTGGCCTCTAACCTGCGATCCTCCTGTCTCAGCCTCCCAAGTACTAGAATGACAGATGTGCACCACCATGCCTGGCTACTTGGGAGCTCTTTATCATCTAGTCTAGTTCTAAACTAACAAGCCGTTGGTGTCTATTTGTGCAGGGCACTTATATACTAACTTAGGAGTTTCCACTTTTGGCCATAAGTAATGTGAAGGAACTTGCCATGAGCTACTTATCCATGAAAACTGGGTAAAATAGAGGAAAAGAGCTGTTTTCAGACACTCAGATAATAAATAGGCGGTGCGATGCCTAGCAAGGTGGCACTTCGTGCTCACCTGTCTGATGTTGTCTTCAGTCCATGGCACAGGCCCAGGATCCAAGAGTGGGATGAGCTGGCTAAGTCCAGGGGACAGAGGCTGGAGGAGCTGGAATTGTCAGGATATAGTACTGGGAGAGGAAGGCGCCACATGGAGAAAGCCCTAAAAATCAGGGTGGTGGTTTGCCAGAATCTATGGCCGAATCCTCTGTGTGCAGAGTGAAGCCTCACCAGTCCAGTCTAAGAATAGCTGACAGCTGCAAGCTACACAACTCCCCTTTTCTTCCTTTTTCTTCTGAAGAACTTCTAGAGGGCTGGTTGGTGTTCTTATTCTCTTCATCCAGAGTACAAAGTCATTGTTAAACATATGTTTTAGTTTTCCATTGCTGTAATGAAACACCTGAGACTGGGTGCTTCCTGGAGAAAAAGTTTATATAGCTCACAGGTTTGGAAGCTGAAAGTCCAAGGTCAGGCTGCCCCATCGATTCAGCCTCTGGTGAGCGCCCCCTTGTCTGGGTTATGGTGGATGGGAGCACATACTAGGAGGAAAAGTCACATGGCGAGACCGGAAGCCAGCGAGAGAGACCAGGGAGGGGCCACAACAACCTCCCATGAGGTCCCGTTCCCCCATATCACCGCACCAGGAGCGGGCCTCCAACACAGGAACCCTTAGGGAGACTCACTGTAACCACATCCAAGCCACGGATGACATTGATAGAGACCCCAGAAAGGTCGCACCTTATTATCCAGGCCAAATTAGCACTAAAGATTCCTGTAGGTCCTAAATAGGAAAGCTAAAAATAACTCAAAAGCATCATGCTTATCTGCCAGTAATAAACTGCTAGCCAACGTAAACTTCAGTATTCTTTAAAGAAAAAAGACAATAAAATCCAAACATTCAACAAAAAACCTCAAAGTATCCAGCATATAATAAAAAATGACCGTATTCTGGAAAGAGGTGGCCTTTGTCTGTCCTTTCTCCCTGCATGATCATCCCAGATGGACGAGGACACTCTCCTCCCACACTTCAGCTTTCTGTGACATTTGTCTTTCCTGCTGACCCCTGTGGGCAGGCTGCCAGCAGACCTCACTCTCTCTCTCTCTTTTTTTTTTTTTGGCACTGGGGATTGAACCCAGGGGCATTCTACCTCTGAGCTACACCCCCAGCCTTATTTTATTTTTATTTTGAAACAGGGTCTCGCCAGGTTGATGAGAGTCTCGCTACTTGCTGAGACTGTCCTCGAACCTGCCACCCTCCTGCCTTAGCCTCCCAAGTACTAGGATTACAGGCGTGCGCCACTACGCCTGGCTAGACCTCACTCTTTTACGTGGGCCCTTGTAAGGGTTTTGTGAATATAAATGAGCAAACAAAGGAGGAGAAGCAGAAGAGGAGACTTTTGGAAGTGTTTAGAAACTTTAATATTAGAGAAGCTACTTATCTGTATAAAATCCAAATCCTTTTTCTTCTGAAGAAATTATGGAAATATGTAAATACTGAAAAGAAACTCAGCACAGACATGCTTTTGTTCTCTAGTTCACAGGCTAACATTAAAATAGTCATTAATATTGAAGGTATATGGGTATAGATTTCATAAAGCCGGAGAGACACCTTCCCCTCACTTGTCTCTTTTCTCATTCAACCAAGAAGATCTTAATAAAATCCAGTGAGACCGATGACTGTAAACTCTGTAATCAGATGAATAACTGTGTCTTGTAGTTTTATATTTCATGTGTTCCTGGCCTGTCTACACACAAGTGAGATGGAACCAGTGGGGCTTTTGAAACCCGGGCTCCCCACTAGCCCGCCAACCTCCCGGGCACGGGCGTTCCCTGCCTGCCAGGTCTCAGTGGCGCAGGAGGGCTCTGTGACCTTGTCCCCGGCTATAGACCAACTGTTTTAGTGCTTTTCAGCTTGTGATATTCTCAGAGCTTCAATGGCGACGACAATGTTTTCAGACAAACCTCCTTTGTTCTTGGCAAGATTTCTATTGCCTAAACTTGCTGGCAGTGTAGAAGGTTGACCAGCAACAACTGTTTAGGACTAGATTATACCATGACTCTAAAGCTTTTGAGAGATGTCATCATTTTCAAGATTCCCTTTTTGTCATTTGGTTGGAGTAGGGGTAGAGAAAGATGTCAACCAGTTGACACACTGATTGTTGAGCCCCCATCACGGTTAGAACACCTTCAGCCACGTTGAGATGCGTCTGTGGCCAGGCTCAGCTCCCAAATCCCTGTGGCCTTGATGTGCCAGGTCCCTGGAGGTGTGACTGTTAGTTTGGGTCAGGAAACCAATGCCTGTGCCTTTGCATAGATGAAGTTAGATGCCAGAAAGCTCAGTTTTAATAGGTGCCTTCCAAACATGCGTGTTGTCCCATTGGAGCTTCCCAGGAGGGTCTGAGTTTCAGCAAATGGGTGTTTTGTCCTAAACACCAACAAGACTCCACTACTTGACCGTGGCGCAGTGCCAGCAGACTGGGTCAGACCTGGCTCCCCACTCTGCCCAAAGGGACACTGTTGTCACCAGCGCCTCCCTTGCACCTCCGCATGAGGTGCCCTGGGGTGGCCAGAAGGGCACGCCTGCAGGGCTCGTGGAGGAAGAGGGTGGCCAGGGCGTTGATGCAGCTCTCCCCAGATAGGACCAGTTCTGCGAGGTTCATGAGCAGCTCGTCCCCCGGGGAGCCGATGGCCCTCTGCAGCTTCCGCCTGGCCCGCTGCAGGAGCGCCACGTTATAGAAGAGTCTGCAGGCAAACATGTTCAGAGCAATGGCTGTTACCACCCAGCACACAGAGGCCAAGTCCCTCTGGACAGCAGCTGTCCGCCAGGCCGGTTTGGCAGCAAATAGGAGGAAGAGAACCAGCTTAAGAACAAGGGCGAGCCCAAAGCCCAGGCTGAACTTGACAATTTCATATTCAGGCCAGGCAGTCAGCGGGTCTGCCTGGCACATGGTGGTTTTATGCAGCTCCCTAGATGTTCCCAGCAGGGCCACCACAACCAACGAGCTGCAGATGGCACAGCCCCAAGTGGCAGCCAGGCCCACTGCAGGTCTCCCGGTGCCCTGGGCCCCCATGAGCAGATAGCACGAGGAGCCCGGCAGTAGGGTCAGGACAAGCATGGCCACCTGCAGGTACTGGGCATTGAAGTAGCAGGCACTGGAGAAGAAGGCAAGGACCCCACAGCGCAGGTTGGTTGTGAGTATGTAGTCAGGCCTGCTGGCAGCACTGAGTGACAACAGCGTCACCAGGACACCGGTTGCCATGAGGCCCAAGAGCAGCAAGTCCAGGGCCCCCAGCCTGGTGCGGCCCTTGATGAAGGTGGTCAGGTTGAAGAGCCCTGTCACCAAGCTCAGCGGGACAAACAGAGCAACGTACACGTGTGTGCACCTGGAGATGATGCTCTGCGCTGCAATGACGTCCTCCACAGCCGGGGACACCTGACTCGGGTACCGGATCCAGGACATGTTGTGGGAGTCCATCTTTGGGGGGTAGCTGTTGTACCTGTAACAGAAGCACATGCCACATGGTTATGGGCCAGCCTAGCAAGGGACAAGTGCTCTCTGAGGGGACAGTGTTCCCAGAGGGCACCTGACTCCAGCCCTATGGGGGCGGGAAGCTTGTTCAGAAGGAAGATGTCTCGGCCCAGCCCAGTTCCAAGGGCATGTTGGTCTCCAACACATTTCTTGCCTGCTGAGCCCACAGGGGTGCTGTGAGGTATGGAGGGAGAGCGAGAACTTTGGCCCCCTCCTTTCTGAACATCCCCTCCGCCGCTCCCACCCCTTATCTTCACAAAACTCATCACCCATAGCCCATCTCAGTGCCACTCTGTCTAGGACGAGTGGCTCAGTAAGTATGTGTCCCCATAAGCAGGCTCTTTTAAAATTTCTTTTCTAAGCTAGGCGTGGTGGCACACGTCTATATTCCCAGTGCTTGGGAATCTGAGACAGGAGGATTGCAGGTTCGAAGCCAGCCTCAGTAACTTCATGAGACCCAGTTTCAAAATAAAAAATAAAATAGGGCTGAGGGTGTAGCTTGGAGGTAGAACACCCCTAGGTTCAACTCCCAATACCAAAATCCTTCCTTCCTTCCTTCCTTCCTTCCTTCCTTCCTTCCTTCCTTCCTTCCTTCCTTCCTTTTTGTACTGGGGATCCAACTCAGGGGCATTCTACCTCTGAGGTACACTCCCAGCCCTTTTTATTTTTGAAACAGGGTCTCACTAAGTTGCTGAGGCTGGCCTCAAACCTGTCTCAGCCTCCCAAATACTGGGATTACATGTGTGTACCTTTGCACCTGGCTGCAAGCAGGCTTTTGGCAGCAGCATCTCTCCCCAAAGAGTAGTTCAGCCACTGGTTTCTGGGGAGGGGAGTTGTAGGAGTTCTGATTTTGAGTCATCTAGTGCCTCCTGCTTATCTTGGTCCTGGTTCTGCGTGCATCGTGGGAATTGCCCGGAAGACGCGTTGCTTGGAGGCAGGGCATGCCTGTGCATTGGTAGTCTGGCTTTTTGATCCCGAGAAATTCTAGCCAGTTCTGCCCTCCATTGGGGCCTCTTACTAACTCAACACAGACACTAGAGACTCAAGGGGTGGCATGTTTTGGACACTGTTTCCCTGGGGATTGCCAAGCCTCTGCCCTTTCAGCTGGGAATTGCTTTATTACAGTGAGCTGTAAATTCCTGGGGTTAGGGCTTTAAATAACCTGTGAGCCCATCTGTGGCCACTGAGATAATTTCGTTTCCATACAGACGTCCCCCCTCTCCCTTTAAATTTTAACTAAATAGCAGATGGGACTGGGAGATAGCATTGCCCCATTCACTGAAAGGAAATTGAAGGCAATAAAATTGGAAGCATAATTTTAATGGAATGGCTGAAGGCCCGCCTGACTACAGCGAGGTTTTCTCTGAGGATGATCGGTTGGTCTAGGTGGACTTGGGACCGTGCATGAGGAAGGGGTGCGCCTGGCTGGTGCACATAGCGTGAGCAGACATGTGACTCAGAAGTAGAGCAGAAGTGTTACAGTTTGGATATAGAATGTCCCCTGGAAAAACTCATGTATTGGTAATGCAGAAATGTTCAGAGGTGAAATAATTGAATTGGAGCTCTAACCTCTTTAGTGGATCAAACAATTGATGGGTTAATCATTTGAATGGACTTACTGAAGGCAGGTAGGGTGTGGATGGAGGAAGTGGGTCACTGTGGGTATGGCATTGGGGACTATGTCCCTGGCCCCTTCCTCACTCTCTCAGCCTCCCAGCTACCCTAAACAGCTTTCCTCCACCATGCCCTGCTGCCTTGATGTTTCTGCCTTGGAGCCAGCAAACTATGGACCAAACCTCTGAAACGAGAGTCAAATAAACTTTTCGTCTTCTAAACTTAGAACTGTTTTTTTTTTGTGTGTGTGTGTGTGGTACTGGGGATCGAACCCAGGGGCATTCTACCTCTGAGCTATACCCCCAGCCCTATTTTTTTATTCTTTATTTTGAAACAGGGTCTCACTAAGTTGCAGAGGGCCTTACTAAGTAGCTGAGGCTGGCCGCGAACCCGGATCTTCCTGTCTCAGCCTGCCAAGTACTGGGATTACAAGCGTGCGCCACCACGCCCAGCTTAGAACTGTTTTTGTCAGGTATTTTAGTCACAGCAACAAAAAGCTGACTAATATAGTAAGCAAATGGCCAGATTTCCTCCTGATGTATTACAAGCAGAACTGTTTGCTGTGTGACCCCCAGACTTTGCTGTGCCCTTGGAAGTGTGTTTATTAGACATACAGGCTCTTGCTTAACACATGGGATTTTTGCATACATAGACTTTGTTGGCTTTTTCCACTACTGTGTCCTAGATACCTTTGTGTGACCATATACCTATGGATCTATCTCATTTGTTTGATAGCTACATAATATCCAGGCGCCTGCCAGAATCTCTGAACCAAACTCTTAACAGTAACCAGTAGCTGCCCTCCTGTGGGACAACATAAGGACCAACAGATTTTACCCACATGCAACCCCTACTCAAAGTATATAGTGTTCGGTGTTGGCCGGGTATAGTGGTGCACACCTGTAATCCGGTGCACACCTGTAATCCCAGTACTTGGGAGGCTGAGAAAGGAGGATCGCAGGTTCGAGGCCAGCCCCAGCAACTTAGCAAGACCCTCAGCAACTGCGAGAGACCCTGTTTCAAAATAAAATAGGGCTGGGGGTATAGCTTGGAGGTAGAATGCCTCTGGGTTCAACCTCTATATATATGAATACAACACAGAACATTTTACATGTATGATCTGTGTTGTATTCAGTCTACCTTCTCAAACCCACAGTGCAAGTCAGCATTCAGTTAGAGCTGCCCACACAGCTACCATTCTCACTCTGCTCCCTTTTCCAATCAGATCTTCCATCTAGGATAATTTTCCTTCTGCCTTGGTTACCTTTCTAGAATGTTCTCTTTTTTTTCTCCCCTGTGATACTGGGATTGAACCCAGGGGCATTCAACCTCTGAGCTACACCCTCAGCCCTTTGTATTGTATTTTTTGTGTTATTAGGGACTGAAACGGTGGGGGGCGGGCTCTACCTCTGAGCTACACCCCAGCCCTTTTAATTTTCTTTATTTTGAAACAATCTCACTAAGTTGCTGAGACTGGTCTCAAACTTGCGATCTTCCTATCTTGACTTCTCAAGTACTGGGAATGCAGGCATGCAGCATTGTGCCTGGCTTATTTATTTATTTAATTAAAACCAATTTTGAACAGCTGTGCGTGGTGGGGCACATCTTTAATCTCAGCCGAGAGAGGAGGATCGCAGGTTCAAGGCCAGCCTCAATAACTTAGACCCTGTTTGTCTATAATGAAGCCCACTGTTACCAGGATTGTGAGTCTAGGAACAGGCCCCCCTATTCTGGGTTTTGCAGGTTCTGGGCTGCAGGGACCCGTCCTGCCCCATCCATTGGGCCACTGGTGGCACCTTGCCAACCACAATTACCTGTCGATCTCAGACTGGGGTGAGGGTGCCTTCTCTGAGTGGCTCACAGGCAGAGGAAAGGCACTGGTCTGGGCTTGACTTGGACGTGCTGGTGATGTTTGGGCACCTATGTGGCACCACCGTTGGCCAGCCTGCCTTTCATCCATGGGCCCTCAGGAGCCACGTGGATCACACGTTCCCCGGGAGTGTGTATGGTTCTGAAAAGATGCAGCCGTGGATTGTGATGTTTTCCATCTGCCGGTGCTTAAGGACCCGAGGGGTGTGGAAATTAAGACTCATGGCCAGATGAGAGGAAGCAGTTTGCAGCATTTGTCTCATAAGACCACAAGGGAAAGAGCCACTGCATGCTGCTGCAGGTCAGGAAACAGATTTGATGTCCAGATGGCCGCTCCCTGCAGCTGGTCAGCATTATATGTGGAGAGAGTGTTGTACGGGTGATGGGGTACAGGGATGCCCCGTCAGGTGCCACTCTGCCTCGCAGCAGTCAGCTCTGCTCTCTGATTTGATCATAGCCAGGTCCAAGCTCCCGGTCAGGAGGTCAAGGTCAGTGTCCACACTTGGGCCTGAGCATATCCTGGGTGCTTCGGCTCTCAGGGAGAGATCGTTGGCTGCTTCTTGCCACACCTGAGCGTCTCCCGGGACACGACCAGACCTTGCTCAGGCAGCTAAAGCTGCTGCTTGGGGTGTCTTTTTGCCGTCCCCGCATGGTGTGGCATCTGGGTCTACACAAGGTGGATTCTGGCCTCACTTGCTTATTGTGGAGGTCACCTTAATGCACGGGACTAGGTGTCCTGGCTGTGTGGTGGGCACCAGACCACCCGTCCCGGGCTTGGCACATGAAAGGAAGAAGGTGGGTGCAGTGGTGCACACCAGTACTTGGGAGGCTGAGACAGGAGGATCGCAGGTTCAAGGCCAGCCTCAGCAATTTGGTAAGACCTGGTTTTATAATAAAAAATAAAAAGGGCTGGGGGTGTAGCTTGGAGGGAGAATGCCTCTGAGTTCAATCCCCAGTACCAAAAAAATAAAAAGTAAAAAAGGAGGAAAGGAAAGGCCAGGCAGGCCACTGGGAGCCCCCTGGTGGTGCTGCTGGACACAGATGCCACATGACAGCACTGGGGACTTTCTTTCCTGCTAACGTCTGGCCCCAAGCCCTGACTGCTTCAGTCCAGTGTTTTCACCATGGTATTGGTTCTGGTGCTTTTGCCCGGTGCAGACCAAGCTGGGGACGCTTCCTCCATCTTCCATGGCACTCCGATGTGGGGTCTTCCCCATTGATACCTGAGGCTCCCCCAGGTCCTAGGTCCTACTCAGGCCTTGCTGGTGAGGAGTAGCTTGGCATTTTCAGCTATATCCTCCCCCCAGCTCTGCGGAGCACCAAGCCATCCTCCCTGTGACACTGCCCTGGGCACACACCGTCATGCCTTCATGCCACCCTGGTGGCCCAGATCACATACATCATGGTCAGCCACTCTGTCTGCCCAGCGGATGAACTTGCTCCTTCACCTTTTCTTTTTGAGTGAAGAGAGAATTGCTGCTGGGCATGGTGGCGCACGCTTGTAATCCCAGTACTTGGGAGGCTGAGACCGGAGGATCTGGGTTCGCGGCCAGCCTCAGCTACTTAGTGAGGCCTCTGCAACTCAGTGAGACCCTGTTTCAAAATAAAGAATAAAAAATAGGGCTGGGGGTGTAGCTCTGAGGTAGAATGCCCCTGGGTTCAATCCCCAGTACCGCAAAAAAAAAAAAAAAAAGGCTGGGGGTGTAGCTTAGAGGTAGAATGCTCCTGGATTCAATACCCAGTAACATACACATGAAAAAGAAAAAAAAAAGGACTCACAAATAATGAAATATGCTCTTCTGGTGTACACCACAAAATACCTGATCACATAACCACCACCACACGAGCGTAGGAAACAGCGTCCTCACTGTCCATTCCCTGGCAGGCAGCCCCTTCCTCCACCCCCACCCTGGCATCCATTTGCCTTTTTTTTTTTTTTGGCGAGGGGACTAGGGATTGAACCCAGGAGGATGCTGCTGCCGAGCTACATTGCAGCTAGTTTCAGGCCAAGATCCAGGGGCTCTGACACCCTCTCCGAGCCCTGCGGAGGGGCTGCCAAGGTCAGCCTGGGTTCCCTGGAGCTCCCCCGAGGCCAGCGCCTTGAGAATATTGTGTTCTCGACAGCAGCTTTTGCCTGTTGCTCCTGAAATAGCCCGTCAGAATAGTTCCTGGAAGCAAGGGTCCCTTACTCAGCGCTGCTTCCTCAGAATTAGGAGGTGGGGAGATGAGGATGGCCCCATCCCAGGAACGAGGGTGCGTATTTCTTTCTTTCTTTCTTTCTTTCTTTCTTTCTTTCTTTCTTTCTTTCTTTCTTTCTTTTTTTTTTTTTTTTTTTTTTTTTTTTTTGCGGTACCAGGGATTGAACCCAGGGGCATTCTACCTCTGAGCTACACCCCCAGCCCTATTTTTTATACTTTATTTTGAAACCGGGTCTCACGAGGTTGCGGAAGGCCTCACTAAGTAGCTGAGGCTAGCCGCGAACCTGGATCCTCTGGTCTCCGCCTTCCAAGTACTGGGATTACAAGCATACACCACCACGCCCAGCTGAGGGTGCGTATTTCTGAGAGGGTTGGTGCAGGGGAAGTGCCAGCTTCCTACGGGGTAGCTGCTGCTTCCTTCCACGGCCCTGCATCCTTGGGGAGACAGAGGGCCGTCCCTGGGGCCTGTCTCTGATGCTGCGTCTTTCCCTGCTTCTCAGTAGCCACCGTTTCAGGTGGCTGAGTTCATGTCCATGCGAGTTCTGCCAGTTCCACTCACCACACTGGCTTATTGAGTGTCATACCATGCTTCTTCCTAGTTTTTATTGCCATCCTTAATAGGTAAGTAATTATCACACTGGTGTGACAGTTACTAAGCCTTTCTTTTTTTTTTGCGGTACCAGGGATTGAACCCAGGGGCATTCTACCTCCGAGCTACACCCCCAGCCCTATTTTTTATACTTTATTTTGAAACCGGGTCTCACGAAGTTGCGGAGGGCCTCACTAAGTAGCTGAGGCTGGCCACGAACCGGATCCTCCTGTCTCAGCCTCCCAAGTACTGGGATAACAAACGTGCGCCACCACGCCCAGCTCTACTAAGCCTTTCTTGCTACATGGACTTTTGCTCTTTCAGATCCCTTCTTATCTACACTTGTTTTATAAATCATCCCCTGGAAAAGGCCCACAAGTTGGTTTTCTGGGCAAAAGGAACGTAAACCACTGAGGTCAAGATTCTCCTGTGTGATCCATGGGGCCTTCCACACAGGTGACGCAGCAGTGACGTGGCCTTGGCACTGCCTGGGCGGGGCATGGAGCCACGTGAGGATCTGTCAACACCCCGCCATCTCCAAGGTCCATGGGTCTCCCAGTGTTCCCATCCATCTTGGATTTCAGTCTCTTGGGAAGTGTAGTTTTCTTGTTTTTCTACTACCTTTTGATGGTACTGAAGGCCTGTGGAACTGTGTCTCTGTTACTCCAATGATGGAAGATGTCTACTTCCAAGACAGAGTACATAGAAAGTATGAGCTGATCCAGGTGTGGTGATGCATGCCTGTAATCCCAGTACTTGGGAGTCTGAGACAGGAGGATTGCAGGTTCAAGGCCCAGTTTCAAAATAGGAATAAGAAGAGCTGGGGCTGTAGCTCAGTGGTAGAATGCCCCTGGGTTCAATCCCCAGTACCAAAAACAAAACAAGCAAACAAAAAAGCACTAACTGCCTTGGTGATAGGCTCCACTCCACAGGCCCCACGTCCCTTGTTCCCCACCATCCTCCCTCTGGCAAAACTTGGCTGTTTTAGTGCCTTCTCGTCTTAGCTCTATAAATGTTTCCATCCCCATCTCTGCTCCTCCAGCCTAGAACTGACTCACTGATGAGTCACCATGTCCAGTCTGTGTGTGTGGCGTCCTGTACCACCAGCTCCTGCCCAGCTCTGTGCAAAGGTGCAGCCTCAGAGGGGGACTTGGACTAATATCTAGGTGGTGTGTGTGGGGGCAGCCAAGGGCCACCAGCCCTGATCCCCCCACCCATGAGTCTGGAAGGGCAGGCAGTGCGGAAGATCTGGCTGTACATCAGACATCTAGTCAGCCCCTCTCTGTCCTGCCCCCTTCTGGCCAGCCAGAGCCAAAATGATAAGCCCCAGGAAAGGGGACCCGGAGGGGCAGCTGGATGAGAAGTCCACTCAGCCCAGCCTCTGTCTCCCAGAAGTGCCAAAGGCTTCCCTTCACAGCAGGCAATTTTGAAGGAGCAGATTCAGCTGGGCTCAGTGGCGCACGCCTGTAATTCCAGACAGGAGTATCACAGGTTCATGGCCAGCCTCAGTAATTTAGTGAGACCCTCAGCAACTCAGCTAGACCCTGGTTCAAAATAATAAGGGCCGGAGGGTTGCTCAGAAGTGAATGCCTCTGGGTTCAGTCCCCAGTACCAAAAAAATTAAAAGTTTTAGCAATCTGCATGGTGGTACATGCATATAATCCCAGTACTTGAGAGGCTGAGACAGGAGGATTGCAGGTTCACAACCAGCCTCAGCTACTTAGTGAGGCCCTCTGCAACTTAGTGAGGCCCTGTTTCAAAATAAAGAATACAAAATAGGGCTGGGGGGTGTAGCTCAGAGATAGAATGCCCCTGGGTTCAAACCCCAGTACTGCCAAAAAATAAAATAAATAAATAAAAAATAAAAAGAGAGCCGGGCATGGTGGCACACACTTGTAATCCCAGTACTTGGGAGGCTGAGACAGGAGGATTGCAGGTTCGCAGCCAACCTCAGCTACTTAGACCCTCCGCAACTTAGTGAGACCCTGTTTCAAAATAAACAATAAAAAATAGGGCTGGAGGTGTAGCTCAAAGGTAGACTGCCCCTGGGTTACACCCCAGTACCCCAAAAAAATAAAAAATAAAAATAAAAAGAGCTGGGATATCGCTCAGAGGTAAAATCCCTAGTACCAAACAAAAAAGAAGTGGACTCTGTCCTGGGGTCCCAGCAAACTAGCTGCACTGTGCGGCTGGGAGTCCCTCATTTTATCCTGGGTGGCAAGGCAGGCTGTGGTCCCAGGCCAGCTGACAAGCCCCAGGAGTGTATTGTGGAACCTTACCAGGGCATCTTCGTGGAGGTTTCATAAAGTGAGACCAACCTACATGTGGGGATTTCGATGTTGGTTCCCCTGGCCCTGGGCCTCAGGGACACACGTCAGGAGCCTCGCACTGAACCTGAGCAGGAAGCCCACTGGTGCAGAGGCCGAGGCGACCCTGCTAACTCGAGAGGTTTACCCAGGCTTCAGAAGGGCTTCCTCCCAGACTCTGCCAGCCTCCTCCCTCTGAGTGGAAAAGTGGATGTCTGGGCTCCCGCCTCCCTCCCTCCCTCCCTCCCTCTGCTGTCGGCCAAAAGAATCCTCCATTTTTAGGTTTCACGTACCATGAAAACACACATTCCAGATGTGCCTACTATTAAACATTCATTATATTCTGCCACATCAGACCCTCCCAGTGAAACGGGTGTCTCCTCTTACAGGGTTCTTGTCCAGTGGAATTCGACGAATGAAGTCCAAGGACTAGCAAAGAGTATAGAAATATGGAAGTTTATTTTAAGTCAGGGAAAGATAGAAGACAAAGCAGCTCCACCCCCGCAAGATGGGGGGTCCTGGGAGAGAGTGACTTCCTAAGCTCTTGGGAAGTGGGCTTTTAAAACATTACAGAGGGTTTCTATCTGCCCTTTTATGATTGGTCAGAATTGGGTTTGGGGGGACCAATGACTTTTGCATAATTTTGATCCTTAATTGAATTGTTATCTTGTGGGCTGGTCAGGGCCCTGACTTCCTGGCACCCACCAGTCTCTCACTTTCCTGTTCACCTCCCCCCAACCTTATAGAAGGCATGCAAATGGTCTTTTTTTTCTTCGTATTTCCACATCTTCTACCCTGCCTCACCAGCATTCCTGTGCTACAATGAAAATCCAGCAGTAGTAATTTATCTGGCAGGTCCAGCAATACCCCGACATGTTCTCTGACCCTCTACCAACCTTTCCAGCTCCATCTTCAGGAGACAACTAGAGTCGCTCTGTCACTCTTGACCTTTCCTCCTATACCTGCAGCCCTTTTATATTAATTATTTTTTATTTTATTTTATTTTGAAATGGTCTCGCTATGTCGCTGAGGGTCTTGCTAAATTGCTGAGGCTGGCCTCCACCCTGTGATCCTCCTGTCTCAGCCTCCCAAGTATTGGGATTACAAGTGCACATTATTGCACCCAGCTTTGACCTTTCTTTTAATGAGGAAGCCAGGCAGTCTGCTCAGTCATTTCCAACGACAAAGGCTAGAAAAATATTCGCATTTGCTTTTTGTAACAGAATCAACCTGTAGCATAAAGAAACTTTGGTTTTTAGAAAGAAACTTCCCACAGCTACGAACTTGCTCTAGCCCCCCTTCCCCAGCCCGCTTCTACCTACCTGGTAAGTCAGAGGGAGGAGGCCAGAGTCCTGGCAGGAGGGTCAGCAGGGTTGCTGCTTCCCACAGAAGTGGACAGAACGCTCCCCTGTCTGGAGGCCCCACTCCTGGTGCCCTCCTGGGGTCATGAGTGCGGGGCTGTCATCGGGAGCGAAGCGATTGCTGGGAAGCCAGACTTTTCTGCTCCGTCTTGCCCTCCCCTTGGTTGCTCTGCTCACTGAGAACAAGAAGGGTAGAGAAACTTACAGCTGTGTGGAAACAGGAATTGGCTGTGTTTCATTCAAACCACACACACTGCATTTAAGCAGTGTATGGTTTGGCCGCGTGACCCAGAAAAATTCAAATCCACCTATGTCAGACGGAGGCAGCCTGGTGTGGGGACAGGAGAAGTGACGTATGTGCAAGCTGTGCTGAGTCCCAGGATTTCTAGGGTTTTCCTGCAGACGTGTGCTGGCCGCTCACCGACAACCCCTCCCAGAAAGCAACGTTTATAACTTAAAATAGGAGCTAAAACCCCACCCAGACTGCAGAGCCTTCCTCTGGAGCCTCGCCTCACAGTCTTCCCAGCGGGGCCAGCACCAGCCCCGCCCAGATCGGGGGTCTCAGTCCCCCACCCCTGACAACGGCCTGACCCAGGACAACGGATGCTCCAGCCTGGATACCCAGTGACCCGAGTCCTAACTAACTCCTGAGCTGGGCGGCTTCCCTCACCACCGCATGTGCTGGCACCTAGAGCTTCGCCCAGCGCTTGCATGATGTTGGCTGCTCCAGACAGGACGTGCTGCCAGAAAGCACGTCATCGGGTTGGTCCCCAGAACCCGCCACTCAGCCTTGCCGAGGAGGTGGCTGCACTGGCAGAGAAGAGTCCCGCGTGGAAGCCCCAAGTTCTGAAGGGAGAGAGGCCCGGTCAGACGGAGGTAAAAGATCTCGGAAATGGCTTTGGGAGTCAGCTTTCTTTCCTCTGGCTTTTCCTAGGGCAGCCTGTGGAAATCTTAAAATGCAGATGGTCTATTCCCCCTTGGTATTCCCCCCTGTTTTTAAGATTGCTGTATGGGCCAGCACGACAGGTGATGCACGCTTGGAATCCCAGTACCTGGGAGGCTGAGACAAGAATCATAGGTTCAAGGCCAGCCTCAGCAACTTAGTAAGATCCCATTTCAAAATAAAAAAAAATAAAAAGGGCTGGGGGTATAGCTCAGAGATAGAATGCCCCTGGGTTCAATCCCTAGCACCAAAACTAAAAAAGATAGCTCTATGTTTAGAGGATCCCCAGGGGCTGTTAATGCAGCACCCAGCCTGTCTGTGGAGAGGGCAGGGTGCTGTCCCCTGAGCCCCAAACTCTCCTGGCATGCTCATGGTGCTGGCTGCAGACACTTCCCTTAGCCTCCTGCGTCCATCAGAACCCTCCCGAGCCCTGGGTGACCCCGGAGTGGTCCATTGCCATCTGTCCTAAGGGTGGGAAATTAGAAAGCCATTAAACAGAATCTGAGTGACAAATACTGCCCCTTTGGCACAGAGTCCATCCCAAAGGTTCTGACCAAAGGTTCTTGTTCTGGTAACCCAGACACTGCAGTCCGGAGCCCTGGTGTTTTGAAAGTTGTGAGAGACAAATCTGGGGAACTCAGAGTCTGAAGGGTACACAGGACTGTGGTGTGGGACTGTCGTAAGCATCCCTAAAATAACAGACAGGCAGGGCCTCTAGAATCAGGAAGTGCTGGGGGTCAGGAGGCCTGTCACTCTTGTTCCCTGGCTCCTTTGGGTCTCAGCATACATTTGGGTGCCTGGGCCTTGTCCACAGTGGACTGGGGTGGGGAACCCTGTGGCCTGGCCTGGCTACCTACTCTGGTGCTCAGACTTGGTTTCCTCACTATGAAGGCAGAGGACAGACTCCTGAAGCCCACTCCTGAGCCCTTTGGATGTCATGTCCTGTCCCTAGTTGACGAGTCGGACTCTGCTGTCCGTCCCCTCCCCCAGGAGCCCATCATGTGCAGGCAGTTGGTGTCATGGCTGCTGTGGGACCAGCGAACTGGCCTGAGGGAGGAGTCTTGTGAGGACCAGTGGCTGCATGAGAGGTCCTGTCCCAGGAGGCCTGTGGTTTTGCCCTGTGTTCATCATCCAGAAGCTTCTGCAGGGTTGGAGGCTTCCCTAGAAAGAGGCATCTTGCCTCCTGGTTCCATGAGCTCAGGCCCTGGGGCCAAAATGGGGGCCTGGCAGGCAAAATTGCCTCCCACCAGAAGGAGGGTCCTGAGCTCCTGGAGATTCCACAGCCCAGCACTCTGTCCCCTCCTGGCCTGTGGCTCTTCCTGTAGCCTGAGAACTGAATGCATGACTTTGCTGGTGTGTAGGGTCAGGGAGCAGCTCTTTCTGTGGCTGCACTGTCTTTGACCCTCCAGGGCTGTGAACACAGGCTGCTCGTGTCACCACCAGGACGGGCCAGGTGTATGGCAAGAACCTACAAGGTGGAGGCTAAAGCAGGAGAATCACAGGTTTGAGACCAGCCTGAGCAACTTAGTGAGACCCTGTTTCAAAATAAAATATAAGCCAGGTGTGGTGGCACATGCCTGTAATCTTAGTACTTGGGAAGTTGAGATAGGAGGATTGCAGGTTTGAGAACAGTCTCAGCAATGTAGTGAAACTTTCAGCAACCTGGTGAGACCCCGATTCCAAACAAACAAAAAAAAAGGGGGCTGGGGGTATAGCTTGGAGTTAAAATGCCCCTGGGTTCAATCCCAAGTACCACAAGAAAAATAAATAAATAAAATAAAAAATAAGCTGGATGTGGTGGCATATGCCTATAATCTCAGTACTTGGAAGGCTGAGACATGAGGATCACAGGTTCAAGGCCAGCCTCAGCAACTTAGCAAGGCCCTCTGCAACTTAGTGAAACCCTGTTTCAAAATTAAAAATAAAATAGGGCTGGGGGTGTAGCTTGGAGGTAGAATGCCCCTGGGTTCAATCCCCAGTACCAAAAATAATGAATGAATGGATGAATGAATGAGCTGGGGGTACAGCTTGGAGGCAGAACACCCATGTATTCAATCCCTGGTACGCCCACCAACTCCCCCCCAAAAATAAAGGAACCTTAGTGTGCTGAGTACCATTCTCTGTAGAGGCAAAGGCAACAGGAACTTCTGGGCAGTGAGCCCTGTGCAGTGGAAGTGTCACAGTGTCATGGTAGGGCCTTTGCCTGTGTCCCCGCTGTCTCCTATAGTGTTTGGACCACAGCAGGTCTGCTTAAACATAGTGGTCATTCTATCTGAGAGGCAGGAAGCCTAGCAACTTGGGGCGTCACGCAGCCCCCGCTGTCGTGCATGTCAGCCTCTGCACACAGGCTGGCCAAGCCCTCACCCCTGGGCAAAGAGGCCTTTGCCCCTGCAGGGCTGGAGACAGTATAGGACAGCACGCCAGCCTCAGCAGGCCCTAGCTATGGTGCTGGCCCACACCTCGGGTCTGGCCTCCAGGGCCTGTGAGGCGTGTCGTTTAGAGATACCTGGGCATCCCACAGGACAGGTGGGCAAGAGGACAGCCAGAGAGCCAGTGCACCCTCTCCCTTTCCTTTCCCGGCCTATCTCCTTTAGGCCCAGGCCGTGGCCCCAGGTGACCTTCACGATGTAGAGAAGGAGTGGCCAGTGATAGAGTCACTTCTGCCAAGACACCAGTGCCTGCTGGGAACACTGCTGCATCCTGATGTGGCATCTATGCACAAAGGCCCTGATCACCTGGCTCCTAATCCACTAAAGAGTGTCTTTGTGTGGGGATGGGGGTGGGAGACCGGAGTAACTCAAAAACTTGCCGACAATAATATTTTTGTACTTTTATGAAAATTACTTAGAAATTGGAGGCATTTTTTCATGTGAATCCACTTATATGTGTGTCCTAAAGGAAATTTGTATGTGTGTGAAGGGGGTACTGGGGATTAAACCCAGGGGTGCTGTACCTCTAAGCTACACCCCCAGACCTTTTTATTGTTTATTTCTTTTGGTACTGGGAATTGAACCCAGGGACATTCTACCTCCAAGCTACACCCCAGACCTTTCTATTTTGTTTTATTTTTTTATTTTGAAACAGGGTCTTGCTAACTTGCTGAGGCTGGCCTTGAACCTGCAATCATGTCTCAGAGGCTGGCCTTGAACCTGCAATCATCATGTCTCAGCCTCCCCAGTACTGGGATTATAGGTGTGTGCCACCACACTTGGCTTCCCCAACCCTTTTTTTTTTTTTGTTTGTTTGTTTGTTTTTTATTTTGAAACAGGGTTTCACTGAGTTGTTGAGGCTGTCCTCAAACATGCGATCCTCCTGTCTCAGACTCCCACATACTGGGATTATAGGTGTGGGCCACTGTGCCCAGCTGTCCTGGGGGGAATTCTAATGGAAGCAGTGGGTTTTCCAGGCTGGGTACTTATACTGACCACATGGCTGGGTTATTTGGAAATACTGACCTGGTTATGATGCTCTCTCGGCACCTGATTTGGGATGAAAACCATTGTGGGGAATGCTGGATTATGTCACTTAATTTTATCCCGCCTGATCTCTTTGTAATCTGTCAGGAGCATCCTCTGTGGCATGGCCAGGTTTCCTCTGGTCAGCGCTCACTTTGGTCCTGCTGCCTCCTGCACTCCCAGCAATGCTGGCGGGGCTCCCCAGCCTGTGGCTCCTGCTGCTAGTGCTTCTGCCATCCTAAAAAGTGAAGGTCCGCTGACGGCCACTGGATGGAGCTCACTGGATGGAGCTCATAAAGCAAGCCTGCCCCAGGAGGCTAGAAACATTTAACCCGGGAAGATAGTTCTGAATCACATATTATTTGGCTCATAGCTTACATACGATAGCACTTTTTAAAAAAAAAATTTTTTTTGGTGCTGGGGATTGAACCCAAGGGCATTCTTCCACCAAGCTACACCCCCAGCCCTTGTATTTATTTAGTTGATTTATTATTTGGTACTGGGGATTGAACCCAGGAGCATTCTACTTCTGAGCTATACCCCCAGCCCTTTTTTTTTTTTTTTTTTTTTTTTGCGGTACTGGGGATTGAACCCAGGGGCATTCTACCTCCGAGCTACACCCCCAGCCCTATTTTATTGTTTATTTGTTTTTTTATTTTTTGCGCAGTACTGGGGATTGAACCCAGGAGCATTCTACCTCTGAGCTACACCCCAGTCCTATTTTTTATTCTTTATTTTGAAACAGGGTCTCACTGAGTTGCGGAGGCCTCACTAATTAGCTGAGGCTGGCCACGAACCTGCTATCTTCCTGTCTCAGCCTCCCAAGTACTGGGATTACAAGCGTGCGCCACCACGCCCAGCTCCCCCAGCCCTTTTTATTTTTTATTTTGAAACAAGGTCTCACTACTTGCTGAGGCTGTCTTCAAACCTTCGATCCTCCTGTTTCAGCCTCCCAAGTACTGAAATTACAGGCATGCACCACCACCCCTGGCTATGACAGCACTTTAAATTTTATGCATTTTGTCTGTCAGCATCTGTTTCCTGGGCTCACGTAATGTCAATGTCCCTGGTGAGTTAAGACACACCTGCCCTCCTCATGAGACACTGAGACGCAGTCCACAGACTGTCCAGTGTGCTGTTCTCCAGCGTCCAGGTCAGACTTCCCACAGACGCATACACCTGCAGAGTCAGCACCCCATGGGGCCCACTTCCATCATTCCAGAATGTCCCTGTGCTGCCCCCACCAGGCGGTCCCTCCAGCCCTGGCAGAGGGGCAGGCTGCCCTGTGTGCAGGTGTCTGGCTCTTGAGGCTCGTGGTACTGTTGTGTCAGCAGCCGTCCTTTTTGTTGCCAAGCAGTACTCCATTGATGGAGGGGGCCCGTCGATCTGTCTTGTTGCATGTTGGCTGATGGGTGAGCTGTTTCCAGGTCAGGCTCTTATGATCAAAGATGCTGTGAATGTTCAGGTGTGTGTGACCATCTTTGCTTTTGGGTAAAAACCTCAAGGTGGCTATAATCCTAGTACTTTGGAGGCTGAGACAGGAGGATTGTAGGTTCAAGGCCAGCCTCAGCAACTTAGGAGCCTCTCAGCAACCCAAGAGACCCTGTTTCAAAACAAAAAAAAAGGGCTGGGGGTGTAGCTTGGAGATGGAATGCCTTTGGGTTTGATCCCCTGTACCAAAAAGAAAAAAGAAAGAAAAAAACAAGGTGGAACAGGTAGAATGAACAGTAATTGCAATTTTGCTTTTGTAAGTAACTTGTAAACTACTATACCATTTCACAGCCCCTCCCCATTTTCTAACTTGCAGCCCTGCTGTACCGTCAGACAGGAAGAGGGCTGGCAGGAGCAGGCCCAGCCATCCCTCACCTGGGAGGAAGCCCTAGCACCAAGCAGTGGCCCACCTAGGGCTGTGCCGTTTCTCAGACTGAGGTCAGAAGGAACCCTAGGGACCTAAGATGCTCTAGAGAGTGCTCAGGAATCGGCTAAGTTTGGGGAATGCTACATACACTGTCTTCCTCCTGGAGGGTTTAAGTGTGCATGATAGAGCATAAGTATCCTGCAGAAGTGAACCCAGTGCAGCCATTTACCGGCATTTGCACACCCACCTTCTCTGAACTCACACTTCGTGTTCACATGCCGCCCCTCCCCCACCCATACTGTGTGCTGGGCAGGGCTGTGGCCTCTGGGGTTGTGGCAGGAGGGGCTCGAAGGGGTGTCTCTCAGGTTCTCTGCTGGTCCCACATCTAATGGTCCGGGGACACCTGGGATTTCCCGTCGTATTTGAGCCAGGAGTGGGAGGAGTCCCTGTGTCGCCCTGGTGTGGGGTGCCCAGGCTGGCACAGGCTGGCACAGGCAGCCCTCAGGGCTTCGGTATGGCCTGGCCCCTGCCTGCTGGGCCTTTCGGGAAGTCACCTAAGCTCTAGGCTTCCATTTGCTGTCTGTGAAGACAGGTCAGGACACTGTGTTTAGATGCCAGGAGAGGCTCAAGGCCAGCCGGGCCCTGGTCGAGGCTCCACATTCCCGTCCTCTTCCTTCCAGCCGGCGCTCGCTGTGCTGGGTGTTCCCACTGTGGTCCTCCAGGCACAGTCATCACTCGCCCAGAGCTACTATAGGATTCACCCACATGCATTCTTGGGGGCTCGTTTTGTTTTTGCGGTGTGGGAATGGAACCCAGGCCCTTGTGCATGCTAGGCAAATACTCTGCCTGAGCTGCACCCCAGCCCTCCTGTGTATTCTTTGAAGGTATGTTCCATGATAATTGTTAGTGGGGGGGCTGTGCTGGGGATTGAGCTATACCCCCAGCCCTATTTTTATTTTTAATTTTGAGATAGTGTCTCACTAAGTTTCTAAGGCTGGCCTTGAACCTGAGATCCTCCCAAGTACTGGGATTATAGGCGTGCGTCACCACTTCTAGCTGTGTTCCCTGACTTGTAAAGACCTTGTCTCTTCTCCTTGGCACCGCTGTCCTTCAGGACCCAGAAATCACTCCAGATGTGCCTGTTGCCTCCAGCCACATCTGGTCCTCACCTGCCAGGTGCTGCAGTGCCCTTGCTCTCACAGAACCCCAAGTGTTGCTTTATATTCACCTTCTAAAGATAAGGATGGGAGGAGGGGATTCCCACTGAGAAATGGTGCCCGGCCTACATCCAGCGAGTGCTTCCAGGCGCCTGTTCTCTGAAGTGCTGTCTAGGAATTACCCATCTGATCTTAATAGCCACCCACTTTATAGCAGAGGAAGCGGGACCCAGGGCCAGGAGCTTGCCTCAGGCACACAGGGAGTGCGGAGCTGGGCTCTGAGCCGGGCTGGCCCTGCAGCCACCATCTCAGGCTGTCGGAGCCCGCAGGAGAGGTGTAAACAGCGGCAGCAGCGATTTCAGTCAGTGTCTTCACATCGTTAGGTCATACGAAGAAACTTAGCAAACCATAGACATCTTTGCCCAGGACAGTCAGAGCATTTAGGTATGGCACCTGCTTCTTTGTGTGAGTTTATGTTGAGCACAGGTGGTACTGGGCTCTGAAACCAGGGACATTTTACCTCCAAGCCACATTCCCAACCCCATTTTTATTTTTTATATTTTAATTTATATTTTATTTGTGTGTGTGTGTGTGTGTGTGTGTG
>PVJS01005360.1:53735-64592 GCA_004027185.1 Glis glis | reverse complement strand
TACAATATAGTATTATGTATTATACAATATACTATTATATTGTGTATTATACAATATAGAATTATATATAGTATATATACAATATAGTATTATATATTATATTATGTATCATACAATATAGTATTATAGTATATTATAGTATTAGTATTATACAATATGGTATTATAGTATAATATTATAGTATTAGTATTATGCAATATAGTATTATAGTATAATATATAAACAATAAAGTATTATGTAACTGTGAAAAACAGCTAAAAAAACTTTATAAAAATAAAGATGCTCAGCACAGATTGCTAAGGAAAAACATTAAATGTGCATGCATGTACACACAGCACACACATCTATATATACATACACATACATATATGTATAGCATGGTGACTTTTTAATATATATGTTATAATATATTATATATAATATCATCACCATACTGTACATTAGATCTCCAGAACTTGCTCATTCTGCATAACTAAAATCATATATATATACATGATTCCATTTCTATATTTTTAAAAACTGTGTGTGTGTGGACTGGTGCTCCCTTTGGGGAGCAGCATTGGGGAAGGTGAGGGAAGGAGCATCCATTTGTCTTTCTGCATTTTTGTATTACTGAAAAATTTGTAATTAACATGTATTACTTCTGGAGCTAAATATGTATTTGAAAAAGGAGATTAAATAATTTAAAAGTGCTTCACTCAAGTTTCCCAGAGTAATCCTGGGATTACACGTAGCCAAAAAGAACAAATCCATAATTGCAAACGGAGGCTCTATGGTAGCTGGAGGCTCTTGGATGAAACATCTCATCAGAATGTATTTCTAGGACATGGGTTCTGTCTTTGGAGAGGTGTTAAAGTCCAAAGTCTTTATTGGTCTGGCCTCTTCTATCAGCTTAAAGATACTACTGCTAATACAATGTTACTCATTTCCTATTTTACAGTTTACAAAGCCCTTTTCACATCATGAATAATACAACAAACTTGTGAGCGGGTACTATTATCCCCATTTTCAGAAAAAGGAATGGAAGGTTAGGGAAATTAGTTGATGTGCTCCAGTGATACAAGCAGTTAGGGCAGAACTGCAGGGGTCAAATAGGAATTCTATCCCCAGAGAGGCCATTCACTCCAGGAAAATCGCCATTTTTCTAGGTCTCAGGTTCCTCAACTCTAAAATAGTGATGGGGACAGTTAAGAAGTATACAATTGTCTAAATAAAACTAAGTAGCCTTGACATACCCACTGCTCCCTAATTAACTTTGAAACAACTCCCTGGATGTGTTTAAAGACACTTTTATTATGTAGACATGGCAGATATCCATTCTATTAGGATGTTCAGGTATAAGGTAAAAGGCTATCTATTGTGAAGTGACTTAAAGGACAGATTCTATTCTTGCACATTGGTTGGAAAGAAACTGAGGTGACACAATCACATGAGCCCTCTTGTGGCCCTCCTCCCCAGGTAGCACAGGTGGGAAATCGGGAAGCTCACAGATATTGTGCATCTGCACTAACTGGTGATCATGGCCCTTCAGACGTGAATTATTCTTTTCTCCTGACTTTGGTGATTTCGGCTGCATATATAAGGATTCCACTTGAATTTAGAGTGGCATGATGGGTTTGTACAGATCTAGCTGGTACCTCTAAATAAATATATGCAAAACAATTTGAATTTGCTGTGTGACTATTTGGCCATGGATTAGAGTAAAGGCAGTCAACTTTCCTTATAACTAACTGCCACCTTGGTCTTATTAATACCATCTCCCAAACAACTGAATCTTTATCTTAGGCTAATCAACAAAATTTTCACGAGTCTATGTCCATAGGGTGATGCTTTAAGTTGTAGGTTTTATAATTATTCAGCTCTGGTGAGGCCAACACATCAGGAGATGACTACCATTGAAAAGAGAGTTTGTTATTCTCAGTTCTTATGCGGGGTCACAGGGGAAATAACAAGTTGGTCTGGAGGCAGAGGCAGGGAACGCGAATAACACGGGCCAGAGACGCCTGTGGTTTCTCTGGAAAGGAGTGGGGGAGGCAGTGTAAATGGACTAAGGCCTGGCCTGTGTGAACACTCCTAGAAGGTTCTAGGGTCCTGGGCCCATCTACCAGCTCAGAGAAGTAGCAGGTCTCAAGGCCAGAAGCCTTCTCTGCTGGAAGGGCCCAGGTTAATTCTTTAGATGTAACTGGTGCCTTTCTTTCATGACCTCATTCATTGTCACATAATCACCCTTCCTTCAGACCTACTCAGATCTCCTCCCCAAATAGTGCTCATTATTCACATGTAGCTCAACTTCCAATAACGAATTACAGTATTTTTTTTTTTTTTTTTTGGTCATAGCGTCATCAACAAGGGAAAGAAGTCCTAACGCCAGAGCACCAGGGACTGGGGCAGGCACAATTCAATTTCACTTGAACTTTCTGCCAGACATACCTAACCCTGCTGGGTTATTTATGGTGCTAAGAACATAAACATTCTTCAGTTTCTCCTTCCTTTTGTTTTTGTTGTTGTTTTCTCCATAAAGTCCCTCTGTGTAGTCCACATTCCCCTGGATTGTTGAACTTAACTTCTTTTATTTCTGCTTGTTACCCTCGGTGTCTCCTTCCTCCTGGACGGTGCAGTCCTTCTCTGGATCAATACTGCTGACTCAGTGTACACCTCCCTTCTAAAACCTCTTAGAAGACTTGGGGCCTTTTGCAGAGTCCACATGCAGAGTCCAAGGCAACCTCCGGGGTCTTGACAGCTCAACTTCAGGTGCAGGGACAATAGTTATATCTGCTTTATTCTGTTAAATGCCAGGTGAAAATCCAGGCTGGTGGCATTCAAAGTGAGGCTGAAAAGGAAGAAAGTCTTCACAGCTGTTCGATACAGGAAACAGCTCAGGGATTCGCAGAGCTCACTGGATATATCTTTCCTGTGACTGTAACAGACGCGATAATTTGAACTTGGGCTTCTCCCTTGCTTTCTGGAGCATCGCTACAATAACTCTCAAGCCTTTCCTGTCCTGGATGGCAGCTAGAGCAGCGCCTTGGGCGAGTGAGTGCTCGGGTAGAATAAATGCCTGAAGAAAGAGGAAGCCTGGAGCACAGAGCCGGGCTCCAGTGCCGTTCACTCTCCACCTGTGAAGCATTCTAATTTTCCTGTCTGTTGGAATTCAACAGACCCTTGGAGCGTGATCCAAGAGGTAGCAGGGTCAGGGAGCAGGGGAGGCCAGGGTGAGTTTGAGGCTCCTTGTCTGAAAGAAGCAGCAGTTTAACCACTGTATTAGTTTCTGATTACTGCTATACCAAATTACTAGCAACTTAAGACTCAAAGTGAGACGATTTATTCTCTTACAGTTCTATAAGTCAGAAGTTCAAAACTAGTCCCCGTGGGCTAGCACCATTGTGCTGGCAGGCTGTGCTCCTGCGGAAGCTCCAGGGGAGAATGGTCTCCCGACCTTTCTCACCTTCTGGAGGCTGCCTATGCGCCTTAGCTCACGGCCAGAATGTCCTACCTTCAAAGCCGTGCCCTTGCGCCTCTCTGACCCCTTATATCATCATTCTTCTCTCATTCCCAGACTAGAGCTGAGAAAGATTCTCTGGTTTTAAGAATGCCTGCGATTAGATTGGATCCTCCTGTATAATTCAGGATGATCTCTCCTTTTCAACCAGATCCTTAACGTAATCACACCTGCCAAACCTCTTTGCCATGTAACATAGTCACAGGTTCCGGAGGAGTGGCAATCACTCCATCCTACTACAACCACAAAGTTGATATCCCCAGTGGGTACAAAAAGGAAGCTTTACTCAAGACCTGCCTTTGCCATCTCCCTGAGATCAAATGGGTATCCAGTTTCTTTCTTTTTTTAAATTTTCTATTTTATTTGACATCAAATCATTCTGTGACAAATGAAATTTTATAGGTAAGCAATCATAATATTATTAATGATATGATTTTTCTTTATTCAAATTAAAACCTTAATTTCACTTGTAGGGCTAAGTTGGGCCTCATCTTCTCTGAGCCTCTACTTCAAACCTACATGAGTTTTCTCTATCTTCAGAAAAATTTTCTTGTCCTCTGTAGCCCCAGGACGATTCCTCTTCCTTCTTTGACTGTCAGAGCTCTCAAAAAATTTAATTAACATGTGTTACTATTTTTTCCCCTCGGTTTCTATTTGCCTCTTTGACCCCAAAATTTGATTCCTGCTTTCACTTTTCTATTGACCTGCAAGGCCTCAGGAGTCACATCTCTGGAGTTCCCTTTTTTTTTTCCGGGGGGGGGGTACTGGGGATTGAACCCAGGGGCATTCTACCTCCAAGCTACAACCCCCCAGCACCTTTTGTTTGTTTGTTTTGAAACATGGTCTGGCTAGGTTGCTGAGAGTCTCACTACTTGCTGAGGCTGTCCTTGAACCTGCAATCCTCCTGTCTCAGCCTCCCAAGTACTGGGATTACAGGTGTGCACCACCACACCTAGTGAGCTCCTTCTTTTGTATTATCTGCTGGATGTTCCTGTAGTTCTTGACTTTGAACTCCATACCCTTGGCTCGTGCGGCTCTCCCTGTGTGCTCAGAACAAGTTTCCATACCCTGGATCCTCCTCTCCCTACCTCAGGGCACCACCTCTGCTCTTCTGTTCTACACTGGCTTCCACAGGTGTCTCTATGCCACTGCCTCTAGGTAGAGGCCAGACCTACTTTCCCCGTCATCTGCTGGACATTTCCACACAGATATCCTTCTGTCCTCTCAAACTCAGATGGGAAGAGCTGCAATCTCCGAATCTGTTCTCCCTCCTGATTTATTTACCTACTCACATACCTAAAGTTGTTTATTCATTTTAGTCAACAGATTCATCATTGTCCTAGGCATCTTAGCCTGAGCACTTGACCCTCAATCTTTGTATTTGGCTTGTTTTCCCCTCTGGTTGGCCTGTTCACTACCTGTTCTTTATTCTTAAGATCGCTGGTGTCTCTTCCTTTGCTCCCAATGCCACTGTTGTGACCCTTCTCCCCCTGACCTGGGTGACCTGGTGTCCTTTTTACCAGCTACTTCATCTCCGCTGCTAGATTGCTTCCTAATCTCTTCTTCAATCAAATCCACATCCTTCTTTCCATTGCATAAGATATTTCTGACAGTTGTTTAAATAGTCTCTACAGTCTGAATCTGATCAACATTTCCAAATTTATCAGGAATGTTTCAACGCAAGTCATTCATCCTAGCAGGACGAGCCTGCTCACTATCCTATGAACACGCCTCGCTCATTCCTGTCTCTGGGTTTACTTGGTTTTTCATTCCCCAAATCCTCTTCTTCCTCACCACCAACTCACTCTCAGAGATTTTCAAAAGTTCAGGTCCCATCAATCCTTCTTTGGCCACCTCTGTTTATAAGGTTTCTCTCTTTCCTCTGAACACATTAACATTTGCTGAGCATATTTTAGATCAGCAGAGAACTTCCATAAGGTCACGCCCATCCATCTTCCTGCCACTGTCACTACATCCTCAATTCTTTCCACTGTTGAATGAACTATGCATGTGCCTACCTAAGACTCCCTCTCTTCCTATCTACCAGATCCTCTCCCCTCTCATCCTGCATGGATTTTGCCCCAGCAAGTATCCCTCTCTTTTCTTCATCGATTTCTCTTGTTAATCATTCTCATCAACATACAACTATACTGTTTCCCTCCCATCTTCAATAAAACAACCCCTCTCCTTTTTTATTAACACACATTAATTGTATAAATCAATGGATTTCACTATGACATCTTCACACATGCACATGTCATGCAGTGATGATGTGCACTCTCCTTTCTACCCCCTCGTGCCCTCCCCCTCTCCCTGCTCCTCTGCCCTGGCCCCTTTCCAGTCCCTAATAATCCTTCTTCTATTTTCAGGTCATTTTTAAAAAATTTTTATTTTCTGCCTATGAAAGAAAACATGTGATACCTGTCTTTCTGATTTATTTTTCTCAGCACAACATCCTCCAGTTACATCGATTTGCCTGCAAATGACAGGATTCCATTCTTCTTTATGGGCAAATAATACTCCATTGTATATTGTATATATGCCACATTTTCTGTATCCATTCATCCATCGGCAGGGATATAGGCTGATTCCATATCTTGGCTATTGTGAATAGTGCCAGAATAAACATGGGTAGCTGGTATCTCTTTTGTATGCTGACTTCATTTCCTTTAGATATATACTCAGGAGTGGCATAGCTGGATCCTATGGTAGTTCTATTTTTAGTTTTTTTTTTTTGAGAAACCTACATGCTGCTTTTCATACTGGCTGTACTAATTTACATTCCTGCAAAGAGTGTATAAGGGTTCCTTTTTTTCCACATCCTCGCCACCATTTGCTATTTTTGGTTATTTTTTACAGTAGCCATTCTAACTGGGGTGACATAAGATCTCGGTGTAGTTTTGATTTGAATCTCCCTGATGGCTAAAGACAAACACAGCCTAACTCATACTTCCTCCTCTAGCTATTATTCCTTTTTTGCTCTTTTCCTTTATAGAAAAATTCCTTGAAAAGAGTTTTCTGTGCCCACTGCTCTGACTCCTCCCTTCCTGTTCTCTCTTAAACCCATCCCAGCCAATTGTGCATCCCCAATATTCTGATGAAACTGTTCTTATCAAGGTCATCAGAGGCCTCTGAGTACTAAACCCAATGCTGGATTCTCAATTCTAATCTTGCTCGACTCATAGCAAGTTGGAGACACTGATGATTTTCTCCAGTTTGAAACACTTCCTTCACTTGGCTCCCAGGACTCCATGCTCTTCCATGTACCTGGCCACTGCCATTCACTCTCTTTTGCTGATTCCTGCTGATCTCCTGGACCTCAGCACAGAGCAGTCTTCCATGTGTCAGTCCCTGACCCTCTTCTCTGTTCTATCAGCATGCACTTCCTGTATGACATTATCTAGTCTCATGAAGTCTCTTCTACATGAAGATCCTTTTACCTCCCAGATTTATCTTTAGTCTAAAGCTCTTCCCTAACTCCAGACTTGAATGTCTAACTGCTCATTCAATATCTCCACCTGGATGGTTAATGGGAATCCCAAACTTAGTGTACCCCAAACTGAGCTCCTGATAATTGTCCTCATTCCAACCTACACTTCCTCATGTTTGTGCATGACAGCTCTGCACAGTCCCTTTCTTTCTCTTTTGCCACACACTGTACACACCAGCCCATCCTATTGGTTCTATGTGTGTGTGTGGTACTGATGATCGAATTCAGGGCCTCGCTCACACTAGGCAAGTGCTCTACCACTGTTGGCTCCCCTTTCTTCCTTCCTTCCTTCCTTCCTTTGAACCCCGGGACATTCTACCTCCAAGCTATACCATCAGCCCTTTCTATTTTTTTTTAATTTTGAAACAGGGTCTCACTAGGTTGTTGAGTCTTTCTTTAAGTCACTGAGGCTGGTCACAAACCTGCAATACTCCTGTCTTAGCCTCCCATGGCTCTATCCAGAAATGTCAATATCCAGAAACCAACCACTTCTCACCACTCCACTTTTATTATCTGGCCTAAAACACTATCATGTCTCCATTAAGTATATAAATAACAAATACGAATAAGAGTGCCAGTCCTGGAGTCACACCATGCAGTTGGAATCCTGGCTCTGCCAGGATTCCAACTTGTCCTTTCCATGCTTCCCCAGTTTCTTCATTTGTATAATTACAAATATATATATATATATATATATATATATATATATATATATTTTGCGGTACTGGGGATTGAACCCAGGGGCGTTTTACCTCCGAGCTATACCCCCGGCCCTATTTTTTATCCTTTATTTTGAAACCGGGTCTCACGAAGTTGAGGAGGGCCTCGCTAAGTAGTTGAGGCTGGCCGCGAACCCAGATCCTCTGGTCTCTGCCTCCCAAGTACTGGGATTACAAGTGTGCGTCACCATGCCTGGCCAAAAATATAATTTTTGTATAATTGTTACAAGGATTAAAGGAGGAAAACATAAAGTGCTTACCAGTGCCTGAATAGAATGTGACCAACACATGTTAGGTGCACACTATTATTCTCAAAATCTATAAAAGCTCCATGGAATAAGTGAAAGGTAGTAGGCATAAGATCAGGGGACTTGTGGACATGTCCCTTCTCCTGAGCATAAACCGCCCCGATCTTTAAATTCTTACTCACTGAGCGGGCTGGGGAGTTGTACCAAACTGCTCTGACCTGTGCCTACTGCTTGGTATGTTGCTTCTCTTGTGTGGCTTTTGTCTATAGATTTATAGATGAATAGTCCATTGCTAACATTTATTGATCATGTACCATTTGTAATTGTCACTTTTTCCCCCTTTGTCTTGGGAGTAATTTCTATAGCATCTCTCCTTCAAATCTCCTTCCAGATTCCAGATAGCTTTTTCCTGATCCTGATTCTATGCTGGATTGCCCCACCCCTTCAGGATTACATAGCTAGTTTTCTGCCATTGCCACCAATTATAATATTTTTCCATCGTAAATGCACATTTTATTGACACAAAGAACCTGGGCTTCTTGGCAAAAGTGGTTGATATGCAAAAAGGTAAACTGCTAAGTGAGAATGGGGAAATGAGTAATTAAAACTATGCTCATAAAACCAGGACTAAGAAATCCAGGAATCTTTCAGAAAAAAGGAAATTGAGTAACTAAAGTATTTTCCTAAATACTCAGCCAGTAACTTTTTGTATTTATAATTAACTTTCAGTATTGGAAACTTCAGGAATTTCTTTTGGCTGAATACAAGGATTCTTAGGAGAGAATCCCTCTCTGTTGTGTTTGGGTTTCAGCGGGGCTCATAGGGCTGCATGGTGACTTGGCTGGAAAACACTAAGAGACATCTCCCCCACTGCCAGCCGCTCTCTGACTTGCCACTCACATAGTCTGAGGCTCTCCATCACATGCAGATTGCAGACACCAAATATATTAGGCAGATGGGACTCATACATCAAAGCCACCTACTTGGATTCCTTTTTGGCCATTGGTGCATTTCCTCGCTCTCTTTTTTAATCAGCCTCATTAATCTGACCCTGACAAGGTCCTGCCTCTCCATACCATAGTCGGAGGTGAGATGGTAATTTGTCCTCAAGCTTTCATTTGCTTCTCCACCTGAGTGACCATCAGTGCCACATGATGCCCATTCATTACAAGGGCTCAGGTGCGGCCATAAGGGGTGTGTGCCAAGACCTGCCAAACTGGCCACTACTTCCAAAAGGACAGGATGGTTCTCCAAGCACTGTGCATAGCAGATGATTACATTCCGCAGCGCCTGATGAAGTCCTGGCATGCTGGGAGCTGTGAGGAACACAGCACATTGTTAGCTATTCTTCTGAGTATCTGGTTCCTAAGAGTTATTTGCATCCTGGCTACTGAATACTTGGACTCAAATAATTTTTCAAGGAGTTTATCTGAATCAGGAATTGAAGACCAAAACAGAGTTGTCCAGGGTGGCGACTTTGATCTCAGAGGCAGGACCAAATGCGGAGGGACTTGGGTTGAATTCACCATGTTCAGGGCCATCTCAATCTTTGTCTCCTGATTTTGGCAGAGAATCTGGAAGGTTGACTTAGCTCATGTGGGCAAAGTTTGGATTTCTTATCACTCGTGGAGAGCAGCCTTCTGTCTTCCAGGAATTGCATCTTTGAGTTTTGGGTTCTTGCCCTTTCCTCTCTGCCCTTCTTAGAGGGAGGCTGTCTCTTTTTCTCCTTTCATCTAGATGTCACCGAGAGCTGGCCTAAGGTGCCCATTGTCCTCTCAGGGATTTCCTGCTCCTGGTTTGGAGAAAGGAAGGTCCAGGCACTCTCTTTATGCACCTGACATGATTTGTACCTATAAAATGCAGTTAGCTGTGGGCAGTCATTTCCCACAGAGACCTTGCTATCTAGTCCATTTTTAAAACCTTGAGAAATGAAGATACCTTATCGTGCTCTGGCAGCTTATTTCTGCTATGCACAAAACAGCATTAAACCCCTTTTATGGGCTCATAACAAAATAGCCTATTGAAAGAGCATAATGGTGTTTGGTACTTCTGAATGCTCATCTTTCACCAATACTGCAGACAATTTACGTTTTTAGGGGCTTCATGGTAAGCCTTCATGCTTTTCATTAGGGCACAATCCTTGGGAGAGTAATATTCTGTACTGTATCTGGGATTATGGCTTGCAAATGTGGACAGTCTCCAAATATTATTGTTGGCAATGATGAATGGCAACGATGACAACAACTGTCACTTGTATATTGAGTGCTTAGTCTATGTCAGCTTTTACATCTGTTATGTTGATATGTGCTTTATATTCATTATGGTTTTGGATTCTCTTAGCATACCCAAGAGGAATATTACTATTTTTTTCCCACTTCACAGATGAGGAAACAGAGGCTTGGAGAGGGAAAATTACTCCCCCCACCCCCAATCACACTAGAATTTGAACCCAAATTTCTATGACTCCTCATCCAGCCTCTGTATTGCTTGGTCATTGTGTAATCATGGCATATTATTAGGCTCCTCTGTCTTGACTTGGGGCACCCACATTTTCTAAGTTTCCCTCCTGTTTTCTTCCTTGGTCTCCTCCTTGGCACCTTTTCCTCTAATGGAGCTCTATATTTTCCAGTGCCTCAGTGCCTGGACCTCTTCATTTTTTGTTTTGCTTTGTTTTTGTATGTGGTGCTGAGGATTGAACCCAGGGGCATTCTACCTCCAAGCTACATTCTCAGACCTATTTATTTTTTTATTTTGAAACAGGGTCTAGCTAAATTGCTGAGGCTGGCTTTGAACTTGCAATCCTCCTGTCTCAGCCTCCCAAGTACTGGAATTATAGGCATGCACCACTACGCCCAGCTAACCTCTTTTTTTTTTTTTTTTTTTTTTTTTTTCGGTACCTGG
>PVJS01005360.1:0-53635 GCA_004027185.1 Glis glis | reverse complement strand
CACCTGCATGCTGACATCTCTGAACTCTAAATCTCCAGTCTAGACTGCTTCCCTTACTCTCAGATTCACGTATTCAACTGCCTGTCCCTCTGGGATTTCTAAGTGGTATCTGAAGCTCCACATGTCTAAAACATCTTTCTGCTTCTCCCCACCAAGTACATTTCTCTTCTAGTCTTCCCCTTTCTGGGCATGGTGCATCATTCAAACACAGACCAGAAATGAGGCGGGCTCATGATTCCTCCTTCCCCTCATCTGCACCCACAGTGATTCTGTGAGTTCAACCTCCACCCACTTCTCTGTGTTTCTGCTGCCACCTCCTTGGCCCAAGTTACTAATAATACTCAGTGTCTGCATAATTGTAATGGTCTCCTGACTAGTTCCCCAGCCCCCATCCATTCTGCATATGCAGTCTGAGTGACATTTCAAAACATTAATCAATTCATGCCCTTTCCCTGCTTAAAACTTTTCAAAGATTTTTCTTTTGACTGAAGTCCAAACTCCATAGTATTGTCTTTAAGGCCACACATGACATGGCATTGATTAACTCTGCAGCTTCATCTCATACCATTCCCCTCCCCATTCACTACTCTCTAGCCACAGTGGTCTCTTTTCAGTTCCTCAGCTTTTTTTTATGCCTCAGGACCTTTGTACTGGCTAATCCCTCTCTCTGGTATTCTCTCTCCCTGCCCACAGGTGCTTGATAATGTTAACTGAATAAATGAGAATAGTAGATTGCCTCCCTTATTTGAATAGTATAAATAATAATATGGATAAATGTGTCATTAATAAATTATTTGGCCATTTGCAATTATGACATTAATAAATTAGATGGTCTTAATATAATAGACCTGTGGATTTCCTGAAGCATGTTTAAATGTTCACATGGATGGAGTGTGGTGGGAGGGCATGGGAGGAATGTATTTAGCATGTGATGATCATGAATCATTCATCCTGTGAGACAGATGATGCTATCCCTGTTATTCAGAATGCAGGTATTTGGGAGGTTGGGTAACTGACTCAGGGTACACAGGTACAGAGCAGTGGGGCTGGAATTAGCAGTCTGTTTGACCCCAGTGCCCAGGTGCATTCCCCAGATTCCACTGCCTTTGCGTAGACACAGCTGAGAGAGAAGGGTTTGGGAAAGAGAAAGGGGAGACACCTGGAAAGACTGGTGTTTTTGTTTACATGGGCTGCACCACAGGTGACTGTGAACCAGAGACGCTGGATAGCTCAGTTCTATACAACTCTGCTGTGGTTGTCAAACATGGTCTGAAAGAGCCAAATTGAACCCTAACTTAAAAACCCAGCATCTGTATGAACAGATAAGGTGGTGAACACAGTTAGGTATGGCAATTAATGAGTCACCATCTGCTAACACATCACACTTTGAGTGGGACTTAACATAGTTATGGGTTTCTCTGAACATTTTCCCCCCACCATATGTGCTTAAAGGATCCAAAAAGGAAACAGCTTAATCCAGGAATGTGAAAAAGAATGGTGACATTCTGCGGTGTGTCAGGGAAATGAGAAACTTATCAGGCACCATCTATTTCAGGGCTTTTGTGGTATTTTACGGATCTAGGCATCTAGTCAGTAACAAAATGGCACTGTCAGAATGACTTACCACATGCGTGGGGTATAGAGAGCACCATGGTGTAGGTGCTACTTCTAAAATTTACTTTGGGCTTTGTCCTGGGCTGACTTGACACACATACAGAAACTACTCCTTTTCCTCCAAGGGTCTGACTGAGACAGCATCGATTCCCTTGGCTTATCCATGTTCTTCCCAATGGAAATGGATCCCTCTGTACTAGACTTTCCTGTTGTATTCTGTTTGTGCCTCTGTGACAGCACTCATCCCAGGCTGTCCCTCTGCATGGCCTCTTATATTTCTGCTTTGCTTTTCCCCTAACCTAAGCTCCCTGAGGACACAGACCAAGTTTCATTCTTCTTTGCATAACCCAGTGGGGCCTACCACAGTAACTTATAATGGAGGTGCTCAACTATATGTTGTTGAATTAAAATAAAGTTGCTTTAGAAAAATAATTTAGAGTGATGACTTTAATAGATGGTATCTTAAATATTTGCAGAAATGGAATATTGTAGATCAATAATATAATTGACTATATTCTTACATTAAATGTTGAAGTATCAGCATTTAAGGGGAAAAACCCCTCACTCTTTATGAAATCTAGTGCATGGTTTTGGTTAAAATACATAGGCTCAACTGGAATCCAAATGTTTAAAATGAGGAAAGATATTGTTTTGAGCCTTGGCATTGGGATGAAAGGGTGAAAGTCTCTTAGAATATTCATGGTTAGCATGATTAGCTTAGCATATGTATGTCAATAAATCATTGCCATAACTCTTCGTGTGTGTGTGTGTGTGTGTGTGTGTGTGTGTGTGTGTGTGTAAGGGAATTTTTAGGGAATATTTATTTAAAGAACTTCTGCCTGTAAAGAGAAATGCATTGAATGTCATAAAGCACCTAGATATTATGGTAAGTGAGTCTGAATAAAACAAATATATTTTCTTCAAATATGTAAATATCAGCTGGGCATGATAGCACACACCTGTAATCCCAGTATTTGGGAGGTTAAGACAGGAGATCACAGGTTTGAGGCCAGCCTCAGCAATTTAGTGAGGCCCTCAGCAATTTAGTGAGACCCTGTTTCAAAATGAATGAATGAATGAATGAATGAATAAATAAATAAATAAATAAATAAGGGCTGGGGGTGTAGCTCAGAGGTAGAATGCTCCTAGGTTCAATCTCCAGCACCAAATAAAAAATAAACATGACTAACACATCAGTTGTGATGATTAAATGCTATGGGATTACTGATAGTGACAAAGAAGGACTCTAGAGTAATATAGTGGCTCGTTCTCTCTGTCCTAGAGAGCTGGAGGCTGAAAGATGACATAACCAAAGTACCATCTGAGGAAGATGCATGTGGCAACAGCATCCGTGCTGACTGCAAGAAGGGCTGATCCTGGACTGATGGGGCCAAGGAGGAGGCTGTGCTATTAATCCAGACCTGAGCTGCTGGAGGTGTGGCAATAGCAAGTGGTAGAGACCTAGAGGAAGGACTGGATATAAAGGACATCTCGAAGGGAAAATCTCTGATTTATATAGTCCTAAAATACTGAGTTTGACTGACTTAAGTGACTTGTCAACAACAGGGGAACTGCCCCTCAACAACTGTGAGGGGCAGTTAGACCACAGGGAAATAGAAGAGTTTAGTTTTGGACATATTGAGTTCAATAAATACAGTGAGATACCCAGGTGGAAACTCTCTGGCTCTGTCCCTGACATTTTAGGATATGGTTGTTCTCTGAGGGATGCTCTAGGGTATTCGATCTGGGGATGGCAAAGAGAAATTTAAGACAAGCGAAGAACAAGCAAAATTTGAAAAGGTTGAGGTCATAGTACAACCAAAGCTGAGACATGGCATAGCGTTCTGACTTGATATTTGATCTGACATCTTCTAGACTCCATGCCAGGCTAAGGTCTTCTACACTGACTGTACTTTGCCATCGACCTCTGCTTCTACTCATCTGCAAGAATCTAGATTGTAGTAAATCCTTAGAATATTTCAACCATATGACTTCAAAATATAGGAAAATATTTACAAGGTCCCAAAATATTGATGCCTCCAAATGTATGAGGTAGACATAAAACCAAAGAGGTGGATTCTAACTGCAAGGTTAATATCTCTGATATTATCCTCTTGGTAAAATTTAACTCATCCTTTGAGAACTAACTCAAAAGTCTTTATATAGCCTGCCTGACTTCCCCGGGGCAGTTAATTAGTCTTTTCATTGTCCATGTTCCCACAACACTTTGTTCTCATTCCTGCTATAGCACATGCCTCTTGTTCTATGTGTCTTTTTCTTGCCACCAGACGGGGAGCAACTTGAAGATAGGAAATTTTTATTCATCATTGTATTCCTCACTCTCCTAACAGAGGGGAGTTTAGTGGGTGATGGTTCAGTGTTGGAAATATCCAAAAGAGAAATTGTAAAAGCCTGGACAGAGCAATGTGCAGTTGCTGTAGCAAAGCCTGTGTACACATCATATGTCACATCCCTGCCGACGCCGTTAATGCTGCACCAGCAGAGGCACGCTCTCATTACAGACTGCTGGCCCATATTTGTAATGCGCGACATTTTTTATGAAATACTGTCAAGGGCAATCCATCATAGAGTAACCTTTGGATTATATGCTGAGACTGGTCTTAAACAGAGACGTAAATGAACTTCAAGGATAACGCCATTTTCTAAGAAGGGTATGATCAAAGAGTTCTGACTAGGAAAATGAGGCCGATCAGTATGTTCTTTTAAGCTCAAGGGCAGTGCCTGAATGAGAAGTTTCATTCTGTCTGTTCCAACTGGGAACAGGGTTATTGTGAGACTCTGAGGTGTGGCTGGATATTTATTTATTTACTTATTTATTTGTACTGGGGATTGAACCCAGGGACATTCTACCTCTGAGATACACCCCCAGTCCTATTTTACATTTTTTTTTATTTTGAAACAGGGTCTCACTAAGTTGCAGAGGGCCTCGTTCAGTGCTGAAGCTGGCCACGAACCTGCGAACTTTTTGTCTCAGCCTTCCAAGTACTGGGGTTACAGGCATGTGCCACCACACCCCGCTGAATATTTGTTTCTTGTAGAACATCAGGTGAGGACGTGGCAAGGGTATGAGGAAATGCTAAAGGTTTGACAATCCTCGGGACTCTCAAAGTTTGTAATAACTTTATCCCAAGAGGCATTTTTCTAAAAAAACAAAGGACATATGACAACTCGAGTGGATTGTAGATGTCAATTGTGGACTCACAGTTCAAGGTATCTTCTCTGTATATCCATAAAGATCTAGGATTTTACACCTATTATGGAATATAAATAAAAGAAAGCTTCTAAGTCTCATCATTTCTGAGCAAATCCAGATAAGACTCCTTTGATGAGCTTAGTGTTTCCTGTTAGGGAAAAGCTTATAGGTGAGAGGAACACTAAAATTATAATTCTTTGTCTTCCTTAATTAGACTAGAGCTCACCATAGTTCTTGTGGAGGCTGTGAGAAAATCCAAGCAATAATTCACATTGTCAGGTCAGCAGAAACGCGCATGGGGGTCTGCTATGACTGAAAGATTTGCTTAAGGGATCTATCTGTGAACTGAATTGCTCAGACGAGGCACATGCTCTCCATCGGAAAAACACTGTCTGAAGATGCTGAGCACAAACAGCAATGAAAATAAATCCCAGCATGACTCTCAATACCACCTTTACACTTGTCATTCCAGAGGAAATATATAAATCACATTAATACCAATTGATGTGGGGCACTAATTAATAAGTCCCATTAAGTCATGGAGTAATGACATTTAGCATCTAATGAATGCCTCATAATCTCCTGATCATTAATATTTCACAGCATCAGAGCACAGGAACTGCCATCCCTGGGCTCGTGCGACATGGTTTCCTATCTCTGACAGGGTCCCAAAGGCATTAAGAGGCACAAGGGTATTGCACCTCTGTGGTACAGAGCACATACATGCACAATTAACTCTTAGCACCCGGGTCCTGGTTTCTTTGTTTTAGGAAATGAGAATCTGCCTGCCATTCTTGGAATCTGTGACCACTGCGTGGCCTGGATGAACAGAAGGGCTGGGATGTTGACTTTGGTGTGTAGCACTGATTTGTTGACCCATGAGAGGAACCTGCAGAGGGGAAAATCATTACTTTGATTTATGACTGGGGGCTTTCTTAATTCAAAGGCAATAATCACTTCACAAGCAGGTGCCATTGCAAGGGCTTATTGATCCTCTGCTCTTCTAGGAATTCCAGGAGGCCTTGCTCTGGCGGGAGGTGGAGGTGGAGGTGGTCCACGAAAAAGAAGTCCATCTCAGGATAGGTTGAAATAAAGTGGGAGAGAAAGAATCTCCCACCATCCTTCCTTCTGTGGCTTGCTGCAGTGACACCGGGTGTCTTCTCTCAGAAGAAGGGCTGGGACAGAGAGGACAGCTTATATGCTACAAAGAGGAGTGAGAAGGAAAGAGCCACCACAGAGCGAGCTGCCAAGGGGTCTCAGAGGCTGCATCCTTCAGGCAGCAGAGAGAGGTAGACCGTCTAGGGCTCGGCTCAAGATTTCAAAGAATTAAATACGGCCACGAAGCCCGACCTGGATGGGCTTTGCTCCGGGGTACCAAATGGGACACTGATCAAAATCAGCTTGGACAAGTGACAAGGCTGGGTGTGATGTCGGTGGATGTGCTCTAAGGTCGTTGGCGGGGGGAGGACGGGTTGCTGCGGGGCTGGGTAGGTGGAGAGAGGGAGGCATCGAGTCCAGGGGAGGGATATAAAGGCACCAGGAGCCAGGAAGCAGAGGGGCAAGAAGAGGGAGGGAAAGAGCGACAGAACAGTTGAAGAAAAGTGAGGGGAAAGTAGGCGCGGGGTGAAGGGGAGAGAGAAGGGTGGGAGGGAGACAGTGAGGACGGCGAGGAGGATTGGAAGGGACGCGAGGTCTGGGGCGCGAGGCCGGCGGCCGGACCCTCTCGGGGGCGCGGGCGCGGGCGGGAGGAGGCGGGCGGGCGGCGGGAGGAGGGGGCAGGTGGGAGCCGGGGAGGCGGCAGGAGGAGGGCGCGGGGAGCGCGAGGCCAAGTGCATTGTGTCTGGCGGCGGCGCGCAGCCCACCGGCGGCTGCGGCGGGGCGGGAGCCATGGAGCCGCGGGCGCTCGTCACGGCGCTCAGCCTCGGCCTCAGCCTCTGCTCCCTGGGGCTGCTCGTCACGGCCATCTTCACCGACCACTGGTACGAGACCGACCCCCGGCGCCACAAGGAGAGCTGCGAGCGCGGCCGCGCGGGCGCCGACCCCCCGGACCAGAAGAACCGCCTGATGCCGCTGTCGCACCTGCCGCTGCGGGACTCGCCCCCGCTGGGGCGCCGGCTGCTCCCGGGCGCGGGGCGCGCCGACCCCGAGTCCTGGCGCTCGCTGCTGGGGCTCGGCGGGCTGGACGCCGAGTGCGGCCGGCCGCTCTTCGCCACCTACGCGGGCCTCTGGAGGAAGTGCTACTTCCTGGGCATCGACCGGGACATCGACACCCTCATCCTGAAAGGTGAGCGGCGGGCGCGCCCGCGTCCTCGGTGCAGCGCAGCCCGGTCCCGCGCCTCCGCCGCGCCCTCCGCTGCCCCTGCCCCGGCCCTCGCCCCTCCCTGCCCCTCCTCCCCGAGGCTCCTCTCCCTGCCCCTTCCTCCCCGAGGCTCCTCTCCCTGCCCCCTGCCTTCCTTCCCCGCTTCCCGCAAGTCCGCGCTTCCCCAGCCGGCTCCTTCCTGCCTCTTCCCGTCCTCTCTCCTCTCTCCTGGTCCTTCTCTGCCCGACTTGGAGGCATGTGTGGATTTTCTTGACGTGGATCCCGGTGAGGGTCACAGTCAAAAAGGCTGGATCTTTCCCATTGGGCTCCAGCCCTTAAGTTGTGCTTTTTCCTTTCTAGAAATACCTTTTGGATGAAAAGTGGTAAAAAGCTCAGTGGAGGGGGGAAAGGGCTTGCTCTTGGATTGCGATGATGTTGGTCACAGACTGAACTGATGTGGACACCCCAGCTTGGGGAGCCAAGGAGGCCCGAGGAAGCTTCCTCCAAACACCCGAAGTGCAGGGTTTGTGTGGATTGGACTTCACGCACCAGCAGTGCACTGGTGGAGACAGCTAAAGGCAGATAGGACACTGCATTCGCCAGCCTTCCTGATGCTGAGGAGGGAAACCGGCCAAGCCCTGCAAAGTAGAGCGGTCCAGATGTGGACATGGCCGTCTCGTTCCTTGAGCCCGTCATTCTTGTGTCCACCTTATCATTCTCAGAAACTCCACTCTCTTTCTTTGAATCTCCATACATCTCACTTTCTCCTGATGGTGACACCCTGTGAGGAAGGTTGTTTTTATTGTTTTGCTGTTTGGCACTGAGTTGAGAAGTGCCACTTCCCTCTTCTGTAATGTGTGCAACACCTGGCTGCCATGCGTGCAATCAGAGAGTTTAAATTATTCTTGTAATTCCATTTGGGTAAAAATATCCAAGGTGACAATTCTGTTTGTGAAGTGTCCTTTAACTTTCAGAACTCAACCCTTGATAGAATTTTTATTCCTCTGAGAGAATATCTATCTATCTATCTATCTATCTATCATCTATCTATCTATATCTATATATCGTTCCCTTGGACTCATTATTCCAAAAAGAAAAAGTTCAAAGTCATCACATTTTTAATATTTAGTGGCCACCCAGGAAAGCTAATGAACAGATGTATGTTGAATTACAGCTTGAAATGGAATTCCATAGAAGGGAGGGGGTTAATAATGTGTTGGCCTTCTGAGTCTTGTTGGTTGACATATTCTTCATTTCTCAAACATGTCAACTTCCTCCTTCCTGTGGCTAGCCCAGCTGGGGACTGCCATCCAAATCTGTCTGTACATGGAAGGACTCCAGCAATTCTGGGGGAATCAGATACAGTAATCTTCCTTTGGGAAGTGCACCTTTTTCTTTTCTCTCCTAACTTGCATCCACATTTGATTTCTCCTCATGAAGATGCTGCATAATTAATTCTGATAGTAGTATAGTACATGAACGAACTGTAAACGCTGAATTTGGAGGCTCAGTTATGAAATGCTCATTTAGGCAAGGCAATTTTGAAAGCTAAGCAGTGTAGTCTGTCTTTGGAAATGACAGAACTGCATTTCCTTATACTCTTTCTATGTCTAGAGTATTTGATTGCATGTAATTTAGATATAGTGCAATGCCTGGAACAGCAGGGCAAAGTCCAACCCACAGCAGGAGAGGGACCCCCCCCCCAGACACTACAGAACACTTGTGGAAGGGCTATAGAGATCAAGGAATCCAACCTTCCACCCACTGTTCTAACTCCCTTCTATGATTTCTGACAAATGAGTGTCCAGCCCTGTACTTTGCATAAGACAGAACTCACCTTCTAGTTAAGAGAACTAGAGTTTTCTAGTCATTAATGCATCTTTCAGGTGAAAACAGTCTCAGGTTTATAATATTGATGGGTTTAGCTAATCCTTTGTGGAGAACACTGAAGAGTTTGAGGTTGTAGTTAGAAGATATGGAGTCCCTCACCTGCTCTGTTTCTAGATTGTAGTGTATTTGCCTACAAGTTTCCAAGCCCCTTGGCCTTCAGTTTCATTGTTTCTAGTATTAGAAGGCTGACTATTCCTTAGAGAATTTTCTAGTTCTAAAATTTATCATTATTGCAATTGTTACAATGTAAATGTAACTTCTGGGGAAGTTAATAAGCTGACACTATTAAGGAGTGAGGAGCTTGGAGGAAAAGATGACACCCCATGCATTACAGGATCATAATTTATTGTTTGGGAGATGGCCAGAGATGCCTTGGTACTTTCAACAGTACTTTGCCACTAGCCTATCTTAGGCTACTTACATAACTTTTCTAGATCTTAGTTTTATCGTTTGGAGAATGAATGGATGACATGCATAGCTAGAAAATTCTGACTCTGTGGATAGTTTGAGAAAGGAAAATGTCACCAATATTTTCCCATCGCAAACAGATGATCTTGGCATCCATAATTGGGTAAACATTATTACCTTTGTTTTGGCATCTGACATTAGCAGCTGTGGCATGAATTTTCTAAATGAGCCATATAAAACTAGAAATTGACATTACATCTAATTTAAAACTTTGGATAACTAGAGTCTCAAGCTCTATTCTTACTTTCCTTTCTGAATTACCTTGTTTATGAGTCCTAACATCATTTAGAAATTCTAATTGTTTTGAAAAGTTAACTCAGATGGAAGAGTGCAGGTGGGTGGGAAAGGGACATAAGAGCTGCTTGGCATGTTTAGTGAGCTTGCGTTCTCTCTCTCTCTCTCTCTCCATATATATATATATATATATATATATATATATATATATATATATCCCCAGTATATATACTGGGGATTGAACCCAGGGGCATTCTACCTTTGAGCTACACTCCAGCTGTTTTTATATTTTATTTTGAAACAGAGTTTTGCTAAGTTGCTGAGGGTCTCCCTAAATTGCTGAGGCTGGCCTTGAACCTATGATCTTCCTGTCTTAACCTCCCAAGTACCCAGCCCAGCTTTTAGTAAGCTTTTGAGAGGAAAGGAAGTCAGCCCTTTTATCTGTGGATGTAGAGGGCAAAGCCAGGAGGTGGGTGAAGGTTGCAGAGAGGAAAATATGGAAAATGTTCTCACAATCAGAATTACTTGGATTTCCTATTACTGGGAGCAAGATAAGGATTTCAGAGAGATATGTAAGAGTTAGAAACATACACTGTAAACAGTGAAAGATTAGTTTAGAAATGATATGTAAAATCACATGAGCTGAGAAACATTGATCTCAATGGAACAAACATTTGGGAGAATCATCAAGTTTCACCTTCTTCTCATGATTCTAGTTCACTTCTAGCTAGACCAGACCTTGGAAGGGTTTGAGGCTGGATGTCTAGTGAGAACCTTCAGCAAGAATGGGGATAAAGTTACTGATAAACTCTTTAAGAACTGAGACTCGGCCAGGTGCAGTGGTGCATGCCTGTAATCCCAGTACTTGGGAGGCTGAGACAGGAGGATTGAAGGTTCAAGGCCAGCCTCAGCAACTTAACAAGACCCTGTTTCAAAATAAGAAGGGCTGGTGGTGTAGCTCGGAGGTAGAATGCCCCTGGGTTCAATCCCTGGTACCACACAAAAAAACCAAAAACCAAAATAAAAAATCAACCCTGAGACTAGACTAGAACCCTATGCTACTCTACCAGGCTGACAAAGAACAATGAATTCACTGCATAGTTTGAGTATAGTTGTTTTTCCAGGAATACATCCTTGTAATAGCACTATATCAGCCAACTCACATTTTACTATCTTGCAGACCATAACATGAGAATTTATTAAATGCTTTAGAGATAATTAGTTCACGCTGTAGTTTTGTAGTTTACTATCTAAAAAAATGCCCTTGAAAGTCTATATGTGCAAGGCAATACTAGGAAGATTTTGGCTACACACAGGGAGTTCTTTTGTGTTTGACTCTGTTCTTCAATATATGTCCTTCTTGTAGCACTGGCTAACTTCTGACATTTGGGGAAGCTTTACTGGTCAAAGGACTGGCTTTGAGAAATATGGAAACGAAGTTGGCTTCTACCCAACCACAGGAAGTGAGTAACTGAGGGAGCCTTGTGGTAGGAACTTGAACAAAATGGACTTAAGCTTAGGGCTTCAGGTCCCTCATGCCTGAAAGAAAAAAAAAATCTTTCTCTATAAAAATCTCAGAAAGCTTGTGAGGCAAGTGGGTTTGGCAGGGTTTATATAAGGATCCCAGGAAATTAGAGATGACCCAAAGATAGGCCCTTCATTTATTCATTTACCATCCATTTATTCACTCACAAATAGATATTGGAAAGCCAGGCATGGTAGTGCAAATTTGTAATCCCAGTACTCAGAAGGCTGAGATAGGAGAATTGCAGGTTCATGGCCAGCCTCAGCAACATAGAGACTCAGCAACCCAGCGAGACCCTATTTCAAAACAAATAAAAAGGGCTGGAGATGTAGCTCAGAGGTAGAATGCTCCTGGGTTCAATCCTTAGTAACACACACACACACACACACAGTAGATATTGGAGTGTTGGATATTGTTCTAGGTATAGAAGATAAAAGTAAAGTGAGCAAAGTGACCAAAATCCCTGCCTTCTTAGAGTGATTTCAAGTAGTAGAGTTTGGATTATATAGTAACTACTCTGAGTAGGTTATGGAAGATTACCCGAGTCAAGCAGAGCGCACTTTGGGAAGGCTGATGGCACTGGTGATTAAATGACAGAAAATACAGTGGGATGTGATGGAGTGCTGTGCCCTTTGGGGGACTCCTGGCCATTCTGTTCCAAGTGCAATACGCGTGTTTCAACTACTGGGTGAGCAGTAAGACAGGAGGACAGATGGAAGAAGACTCAGTTGGAAACATTAGATGATGTTTCAGTTACTGAAGCACTGGCTTTAATAAATAAACACTGATAAGACTCGTGAATACATTCTGTGGAACTTTGGAGAAATCAATTTTGCATAGAAATGAGAGTTATTGAAATTATATTGGAAGTTCCAACTGTTCTGTTGGCTTCAACTTTGATTTTTTAATTAAAATTTCATTAAAAACCATTAACATTACTTTTCAAATATATGTACTTTGTGCATGTAAATCAAATCCTCGTGTTATATGCTGCCTGCAATAAACAAAAGGAAAATTAATATTGTAGTGTTTTGTTTTTATGAGAGTAAAAATGATAGGATTTCAGAAATGTGAAGGTTATAATTCTATTATGCATCATGTTAACTTGTATAAATCATTCGGGATTGAATTCCTGAGACTTGAAATAAAATATGTCCTTGTGGTTTCAGAAGCATTTTTTCTCTAATGAGATAAACAGAGATATCAAAGACAGTGGGACATAAATACTTTGTCATTTTGCTGTCTGTAAGAAAAGGAAAGTGAGAGAGTTGATAGGAATTCATTGGGTCTGCTCTTCACCGTGCTAATGATTTATCTGCTTCCCCTGTTGCTTATTCTCCATGAAATTAATAGTCTGTACAGGACCCACCAAGTTCTACCTGACACAGAAATAGATTGATGATTTTCTTCAGCTCATTTGTAGACCAAAGTATCATTTGTGTTAGAATAATTATCTCCCAAGAGCAGATATATCTGAGGGAGTTGAGAGGCCAACATTCTTTCTCCTCCTTGACTCAAGGGTTCACAGAATGTTCTCAGACCCTCTCTTGGGCTAGAAGATGTTGCTGGCAAAGGTATTCCTCAGGTTCGAGGGTTGTGATTAAGACTTCCTTTTCCTCTCTTTACTTCTCGAGGCAAGTGGTATCCCAAAATTTTTTGAGCATGCACTCTTTTGATGTTCATATAAAAATAATTTATATTTATTCATTTAAAAATTATGTGCATGGTCTATACTAACATATGCATTACAAAATGTGGGCAATAGCAAATTTTGAAGGGATATGGCAATAAAAAGATATAAGCAGAAGTTGGACTATTTTCATCCCACCTTCCAAAGAATTGCTCATGCGTTCCCTGGTGGGCACACACTGCACTTTAAAGACGGCTTCCTTCACTGCCCATTAGCAGAGCAAAATCTTTCATCTGGACAGAAGGAGCGCTTTTCCTATCATGGCTGGAATTTACGGTGGGCCTCCCAGTGCACTGCTGCATCACACACATTTATCTTGCACAGGGGAGAGAAGATGCTTTCATTTCTGCATCAGTCTGACATTAGGCACAGTGTTAAATGAGCCATTTTTGATTAAACAACTGCTAGTCCATACTATACAACTAATCACTAGATTCGTGGTTTTGTCTTGTCCCACAGTGTCAAAGCTGTGCACACCCAAGTGTGATGGTCTGTATTTCAACACATTCTATTACTAACACTCATGAAGGTTATCCTGAACAGAAATTAAATTCTTGCCACTCTGTCATCAAAAGAAGAGACTTGCTTCCCTTCTTGCCATCTGCACAGGAAATACCTTTTGAAAGTAATTTATACATATTAAAAGTGGATGGTGCTTTAAGTGGTTTGTGATCAAAATTTCCAGAATCGATGGCATTTTCATTCACCATGTCTTGTGGATAACCTTTAGCCATGGCCTTGAGAGGAAAAATAGCAAAGTTTTTGCTATGTCATAGAAAGTTCACATCCAATTATACCCGAGTTGCTGTGATTTTTTTCCCTTAGCTACTGATTTTTCTTCTTGAAATCTCAGAAAAAGCCCTCAAACCCCATCAGGCAGACTGCTCCTAATTGCAAGTGTTCTTGATTGCTGTACAAGAGAAGCTTTGTTGGGAAAGCATCTGGAGTCACTGAGATTCCTGTGACAGTGCTGAGCATGAGATCCTGAGGAGTGGGGACATTGAAGGGATTCGGCAGGGTCGCAGGTTTTCCCAGCAGTTGCCAAGAATGGATCTGCCTTCATCTCTGAGTACACCTGCAGTGCTTTGTACTCCAGATTATCAAATTGTAACCACAGATTACATAATCACAGATTACCAGATTATAATCACAGATTGCTAATCCTGCCTCTGCCAAGCCAACCAGAAACTCAGGTTGGCTGGCTCCTCATTCCTTGAGCCCACCTTTCTGAGTCCACCTATGTTTCAGCGAAATCCCACTGTCTTTCTTTGAGTCTCTGTTATGTGAAAATCTGGGGTTTGTGTTCTTCTGTGATTTGCTGGTTCAAAAAATAAAGATAATCAGATCTGGTCTGGTCATCTTCCACTTCTTATTCCTCCCAATAGCAACTGGTGGGATGGAAGGAGAAAAGAGGATTGGCAAATAATACAAACAGCAAATATGTCTCCTTTGGAGCAAAACATTGGCTCAGTATTTTGGGTGATTTAGATAAGATCATTTTAGCCATCTAGATCTGCTTTAGGTTTTAAAGTATTTGTTTTCTCCACAGTTATTATTTTTTAAAAAACATCACACCACTGATACTGAGTTAAGCTGTGCATAACTGATTGTAAAGCTTTTTTAATAAAAAATAAAAGACATTAGTAAATAGAAAATGGACTTTTATCTTCCAAAAATGGTAAAATTTATGTCAGTTTATTCTTTGGCTCTCTCAAAGTGTTCCCCTGTGGTTAAAAGTGATTGCAGTGATTAATCTGTTCTATTGCAAGTTTTAACTAAGAGGATGTAACTGAACTTCTTGGAGCATGAGGGAGTCGTGTGTCGGCAGTGGAGAAGCTGACAGCCTTTGTTTGCTGCAGAGTAACGGGAAACTACATGCTGCACTCCATCTTTCCTGTAACTCAGCCAGATTAGCTGATTGCAGACCAAACAATAAAGTCATGGGGACACCCATCAGGGAGTGCATTAGCAAGTAAAAACGGGGAACAATACAAACCGTATCTTACTTTCCCTTTTCTTGAATTACTGAGGACACACTGGATTATTTTCTATGACTTGCTGGATGTCCCCCAGTGCGGAGACTTTTAAATATTTTGCTCAAAGGTAAAAATCAATCAACTCATTCTCCCCTGCCCCCCCCCATGAACCTAAAGGATATTGTATGTTTCCTTTTCCTGTCTCCTACTTATTTGACACTATGCAGACAGGCAGGGAACAGACTGGAGAAATTCTGGAAGTGGGAAATTGTGTATATATAGATAATCCTTGAGGGCTTAATTGTCTTTTTACAATAGGTCACTCAACTGCAAATCAACATTGATGCTTTCATCTGCCATACAAATAAGCACTCTCTTGTATACTTAAGATCTGTACAACAGTAGAACTAGTGGCTTAGAGCATATCAGGGTGGGAGGCTCTGTTTGGCTTGGATTTCTTTTGTCTACATTTTGAGGAATTTTTATTTGGTGTGGGAGATGTGAGCATTTGCTTCACTCAACAATCAGTGAACAAATGTTACTGTTAGAATTTTCTTGCCAAAAAAAGAGGCTGCTTAGTGAAATGCTAGTGCTAAGTCCTCTAGATCCCATAGGATCAAGATTTACCTCCTCACACCCAGAACAGTGGAGAAGTGTGGGGCTGGGAGGTCTGAGTCCATGGGGGAGGGCTTTTGGTTAATTTGAGTAAATTACCAATATCTCAAATTTTGAAAACTGAACCTGGAGTGGTGCATGTCTGTAGTCCCAGCACTTGGTAGGCTGAGACAGGAAGATTGCAGGCTCAAGGTCACTCTCAGAAATTTAGCAAAACCCTCAGCAACTTAGCAAGACCCTGTTTCAAAATAAATAAGCAAAAATAAAAAGGGTTGGGGGTATAACTCCAAAGTAGAATGCCCCGGGGTTCAATCCCTAGTACCCCCCCAAATGAAAATTGTTTACAGTAATGTTTATAATTGCCATGAAATTTTAAGTATGTACATCTTTTTAAATGTTACTCAATGAAGTTATACTGGAAAAATAACAAAATTGATCACTTGTGACTGAAAAATTATGACAGATCATCAGAGCAACAATTTAACATAGCAGAAGATAAACTAGAGGGGGAAATCAGAATTTTAATGGCCAATTGGAATAATGGATCCTATGCCAACTGGAGCTCAGGATTTGTTTTATGCCACTGATAACTGAGAATCATTTATTGCAGGTGGTTTAATCCTTGGCACTTAACATACTGAACACCAAGCAAAAGTTTACTTGGTGTTCAGACAAAGGAAGTATTAGCTGCAGGAAGCTAAAACTCACAAGTATTGGAAGAATAAAGAGGTAGGCTGAGCAAAAGAGTGGCAGGAAAAGCAACAGTGACTGCTAACATGAATGGTTCTGAAAAATATTGTCTTTTTCTTCAGGTGTTTGAAACAAAATAAAACAAAAAACAAGGTAGCCGTTTACTATTCAACAGTAAAAAGCAAAATCCAGCCAGGTGTCTACTGGAGAAGCATCAAAGAGTCATGTTGTATTAACTTCCTTTTTTCTCAAGGGTTGCCTTTTCTTTTTGAAGGAAACCCAAATTGTTAGTAGGCAAGTGGGTAAGCACAGATAGAATCAAAGATTCGTGGAGTTGAAAGGAACCTGAGGCGGTGCTGCTTACCTGATGTTTCTACCACGAGGACTGTGGTAGTAATTTGCACTTGCTTTGCAAACTCCTGTCAATGACCTGTACTTCTTTGAATGCCCTTTCTCTCTGAAAGCTTATTATCAGAAAGCATGTGCGAGAGGGGGATGTTGTTAGCAGTATAATCTCAAATTGGTTTAGGTTTATAAAACAGAGCGTATCACTTGGAGTATGCCCTGTGACTTTGTATAGCAGAGCTAGGGTTAATTCAGGCTGCTTTTTCTGGGGGCAGGGAGGTGTATGGGGAGCTTATGGGTACCGGGCATGGGTGCTTCAGTCCCTCAAAGTCATCCCTAGGCACCACTACTGATAGAAAATTGGCAGCTTTACAAATAACTCATTACCTGTTCATCCTCTGAACAGGTCCCAACACATCTGATTTGGGACGGTTCAGAAGAAAATGACAGGAGAAACCATGAAAAGGCACAGTTGTGTATGTCCTCTAAATGTGACAGAGCCATTGAAATAAAGGTGTTTGAGAGGCATTAAATAGAGCGGTTCCCTATTCTCTTAGCCTTGCATACAGATGATTGTGCAGTAATATTTTGATTATGCCGGGGGGAAATTGAGTGCTTGTTTTTTTTACTAATAGGCCCCAGGTTCTCATTGTGGAAATTTGTGGCATGGGTGCTTTATTTTTATTTCTAAATTACCACACGGTTTTTGTTTTAGCACTTCTCTAGTTCTATTTGCAGGTTAAATGGCAGACCTATTGTCTATTGCTGCCTCCCCTCTGTCAAGTAATCCCTTAAATATGTAGTTTTCTGGAGGTTTGTTTCTTTCTCCCCAAGAGGGACCAACACGGCAGCATTTCTGATAAAGTATGAAATATTATAATTTGGGTAATGGGTGTAATTTTTAAAAATGAAGTTAATAAAGTGCTTGATAAACATTTATGCACTCCGGTGGATGGGTTTATTAGTTAGGAATCTTTTAGTGTCAAACAAGAGAATACCCAAATAAAAATGGCTTAATCTGCAAGGAAGATGTGTTGTCTTGCATCATAACAAGACCTCCAAAGGAATCCTGCGCCCAGGCTAGTGAATTAGAGATTCGATGCCGTAAGGCTTTAGCAGTCCCAGCATAGGCAATCTTGCTTGAGCCTTGTCTCTTCCTGGTCACAGCTCTGTGTGTCTCTTCCTCACAAGCAACCATTAAAGACTAGGAAATAGGAGAGGCCATACCTCTTTTCTAGTCCCTTTTACATAATAAATGTCATTTCTCAGAAGTCTTCCCGCAGACTTCCCACAGGTCTCATTGGTCAGAATTATGTCACATGACCATCCCTAAACCAATCCCCAGTAAATGGAGTCGAATTACCATGATTCACTCACACCAATCAAATTGTGCCCACTGGGGCCGGGGAGGAGCCAGCTAGGCTGCCTGGTCCCTACACAAAATCTGGCTTCTGTTAGCCAAGAAAGACTGGCGGCTGTTACCCAACTACAGAGGCTGGCACAGCAGGGATATTCAAATGGCATTCCCATCCTACCTACAATCATTCTATTGTAGGATGAGACTGAAAAGTGAACCGGGATTTCCCATTAGCTCTTCCAGGTGCAGCACTTTCTCTACTTCTTGCCCTGATGGGCACATGCAAGTGGCTTGAAAGCCCTATGTTCTGTGTTTTTCTGAAGAGCTATTTGTGTCTCTTTAGAAGCTGCACAGTTGTTTCTAAAGAGGCTTATTTATGATTGTACTTTAAAAATGGAAAATAAAATGTTCAAAATTATGCATTTCAGGGGATATCAATATGTCTCATGGTGCAGTTGTTATAATTTAATACACATTAGATTGGTGAGGTGAACGCTAAAGCACTTCCCAGATACACAGCCTTTGCCATCCCCCCCCCCCCCCCCCCCCCCCCCCCCCCCCCCCCCCCCCCCCCCCGCCTGCATGGGAAGTTCAGCATACTCCAGAGAAGAGCTTCATGGAGACCATTATTCTGAATGTACCTGAACTTCACCCTTGCCTCTCATGTCAGTTCCATTTATAAAATCTAAGTCATGATATGACGTGTTTTAATTTCTTGATTCCTTACTGGAAACAACAGCAATAGCAATACATTTCATTCCAATTCCTTGACTGGTCCTGATTGGCCATCAGTAAAACTTCCAAGTGCATCTATAACTATAATCATTTTGAGAAAGAAAGGTAGCAAAGCATGCTTCATTATTGCTTGTGTCCTGATGTGTTGATAGAGGTACGTCTTCAAAATTTGAGAAACTAATCAATTCCGATTCAAAGAAAAGCCAGTTTCATAATCCTTGAAATTTTGTAAAGAATCATTTTGCTTTCGAAATGACAAATCTAGAAGGCAGCTGAGGAAGTGGTTTTTTAGGAGAGAGAGACAGAGAGAGAGAGGGAGAGGGAGAGGGAGAGGGAGAGAGAGAGGGAGAGGGAGAGGGAGAAGCAGCGCGCGTGCGCGCCAGAGAGAGAGAGAGAGAGTGTGTGTGTGTGTGTGTGTGTGTGTGTGTGTGTGTGTGTAGGAGTGGGATGGGCTAGGGTATGTGGGGATGAACCCCAATCTCAGCAGAAATGCTCAAGTCAAACCACTCCAGGGAACCTCATGTTTCTTGGTGGAATTGCTTCGCTCCTCCCAGGCCTCTCATCTGACACCGAGAGGCCTGTTTACAAAGCTTGATACTGCCTCAAGAGCAGGAATTACTAAGCAAGAAAGTCCAAACTATTGCAGATCAGCTGAGCTAGCAGGATTTTAGCATAGAAGCCTCAAAAGATGGTGTAAAACCACAAGGTATGTGGGTGGGCATATATTTGGACCACCAGATTGTATGCCAACTTGTAAGTTCAAAAAGAAGAAGAAGCAAAAAAGCAAGATAGCAAGAGACCAGGAAAGAAGGGAGATAGGAAGGCCAGGGAGGCAGGCAGGAAGGAGCAAGTACTTGTTGGATCTTTGGGGAACCATCTCTGTAGGATCTCATTTCCTTAAATATCCATTAGGTACATTTAGCTTTCTAAAATATAATCTTATCATGTCTTCCCTTTGATTAAAAATCTCTGATGGATTCCCCAATAAGCTAAACATAGAATTACCAAATATCCCAGCAGTTCCGCTTGTAGGTATATACCCAAATGAATTGAAAATGAATACTCAAACAAAAATTTACACGCAACTGTTCACAGCAGCACTATTTACAATAGCCAGAAGGTGGAAACAGTCCAAATGTCCATCAACTAATGAATGGGTAAAGAAAATGTGGTATGCCCATACAATGGAACAGTCTTCAGCCATAAAAAGAACATGATGGGCCTTGAAAACATGCTCAGTGAAAGAAACCAGGGACAAAAGGCCACATATTGAATGATTCCACTTATATAAAATGTCCAGAATAGGAAAACTTTAGAGACAGAAAATGGGGAGGGGAGAATGGAGAGGGATTATTTAGTGGGTATGGGGTTTTCTTTTGTGTTTCTGAAAATGTTCTGTAAATAGATAGTGGGAGTGTTTGCATAATGTACTAAAATGTCACCATATTGGACACTTTGAAATGGTTTAATGGTAAACACAACAACAACAAAGACCCACAAGAAATGGTTATAATGGTGAACACAACAACAACAACAACAAAGACCCACAAGACTCTGGTGGTTTCCCACTGCCCAAAGCTGCAAGTCTAAATTTCTTGGGTCATAAAAAAGCTTTTACCATGAGGCTTCAGCTACCTTTTTGGCCACGTACCCAGCCACTTCTCCATGAAATCAAGGGTCAGGCTATATTATACCATTTGCTATTCTCTTAATGCACATGCACATTTAAGTTTCTGTGTCATTGCGTATCCTGTTTCTTCTGCCTGAAATATCATCTTCTCTTGTCCATCTGTAAAACATCTACTTTTTCCTAAAAGGTTAGTGCCATTATTATTTCGTCTCTAGCTTTTCTTGAATCTACCCTCATTCCCTGCAAAAATTAACAGTTTATAGTACTCTACTCTTATCCACAGTTTCGCTTTCTATTGTCAATTGTGGTCCAAAAATATTGAATGGAAAGTTCCAGAAATAAATACTTTTTACATTTAAATTGTGCATCATTTTGAGTAGCATGATGGAATCCTGTGCTCTCCTGCTCCATACAGCTTAGGACGTGAATCGTCCCCTTGACCAGTGTAACCACACTGTATATGCTACCTGCCTGTTGGTAATCTTTGGTATCAGACTGGCTGTTGCAGAATCTTGGTGCTTGTGTTCAAGTAATCCTTATTTTACTTAATAATGACCACAAAGCCTGGTATGGTGGTGCACACATGTAATCCCAGTACTTGGGAGGCTGAGACAGGAGGATCACAGGTTCAAAGCCAGCCTCAGCAACTTAGCGAAACCCTGTTTCAAAAAATAAAAAAGGGTTGGGGATGCAGCTCAGAGGCAGGATACTCCTGGGTTCAATCCCCAGTGCAATAATAATAATAATGATAACAACCATAAAATGCAATAGTAGTGATGCTGGCAATTTTATTGCAGTATATTATAATTGTTCTGCTTTATTGTTGTTATTGTTAAACTCTTACTGTGCCTAATTTATGAATTTAACTTTATCATAGTTATGTATGTATGGGGAAAAACATGGTATATATAAAGTTTGGTACTATCCACAGTTCCAGGAATCTACAGGGGATTTTGGACCCCATTGGGCTTTATATGTATCTCTGTTACAATAATTTCTACATTGTACTATAGTTTATTTCCTTGTCCATTTTGCTTCCTACCTTAAGACCAAGAGCAGATGCCATCCAACTCGGTATCTCGCACATGGCGACTTTCCATAGAATGGCTGTTAAAAAATCACCCTGGATTGATTCAAATCACAATCATATCAGATCCACTTCCTTCCTTCCTTCCTTCCTTCCTTCCTTCCTTTTCTCTCTCTCTCTTTCTTGGGGTAGAACTCAGGGGCATTCTACCTCCAAGTTACACCCCAGCCCTACTTTATTCTTTTTTTTTTTTTTTTGCAGTACTGGGAATGGAACCCAGGGGCATTCTACCTCTGAGCTACACCCCCAGCCCTATTTTATTCTTTAATTTGAAACAGGGTCTCACTAAGTTGTGGAGGGCCTCACTAAGTAGTAGCTGAGGCTGGCCACGAACCTGGATCCTCCGGTCTCAGCCTCCCAAGTACTGGGATTACAAGTGTGTACCACCAAACCTGGCAGATCCATTTTCTTTTCACCCACTCCAGAGTTTTTTGTTTAAGTACAAGGAGAAGAGATAGTTATTATAGTTTTCAAAGACTAAAACAGTTATAATTCAAAGAGGACAAGTACTTAGCATTTAAAAAGTAGTAGTGGTTAGTAGGTGCTAAAAACAAAACCAAAACAATGAAAGCCAGTATTATCTTCCAAGTATTCAAAATATCAGTAAAATTAACAGAGAACTTCTTTATGGGAGCTTTCCTCATAAAATCTTCTTAGTCCTTGCAGGACTAAGGATTGCAGGATTTTGTTGCTGTTCAGGTGTTCTTGCGTTTCTGCTCCTGTGGGTAGGAAGTCTCACCTTCAGGAACTGTTCCTTTGTCTCTTTCACTGCATTTACTAGTGTGGCTTTCAAATCATAGGGACTCAGTGTGCTGACAGTATTGTGTCAAATCATTCTATGCATGCTCTTGTCTGGCTTTGGCTTATTAAATAGTCTTATTTCAATAAAATTATTGCAAGTCCCATTACATACCTGCCTTGACCAGGATGCAGAGTAGCTGGAGTGAACTGCTGTGAGGCTGGCTGCTGCTCTTCATCAGGCTCTTAACAGAGCTGCTTTGCTGCTGAGCTTCCTGCTTGCAGAGAGAAGCCCGGAGATCCACGTGGGGCCTGAGAGTGCTCTGGGGCTCTTCAGGCAGAGGTGGCTCTTGAAGAGATGAGGGGTTTTACTGGCATTCTGAAGTGAGCCTTCCTCTAGCGAGTTTATTTTGCAGTTTATTGAGGCAACAGGAGTCAGGAGATCTGGGGCATTTCTTCACTCTGCTCTTAGCTAGCTGTGTGACCTTGAGCAAGTCACCTCCCCTCTCCCGGCCTTGATTTTCTCATGGGGGCTCTTGCCGCCTTAGCCAGTTGTGATGATAGGGAGCCTAGAAACCGCAGCTTAATTAACTTAGCAAAGTGTCAGGCTAGAAAAGGTCAGTTTTCTCTCGAAGTAGCGAAGTGTTAGGGCAACCTAAGTTTAAGGGCCTTTTCCTGTTTTCAAATTGTTCACGGACAGATCTTTTCTTTGCTCTTTTGAATGTGACATGCTTTTCTGATGAACAATTTTCTTTTTCATTTCCGGAGAGCTTCAAAGAAGAAATCAAGACTTTCTATATTATTTCAGGAATTTTGTTTTGTGGGAGCAATGTTTGCCATTTGATTGGAAGGACTCAACTGTGTAACATTTTTCTTCTTAGATGAATTCATAGGAAATTGGTATTTAGTTTAACTAATTAATTAAAAATTTTTGTGATCCTGGGGATTGCACCCAGGGGCATTCTACCTCCAAGCTACACCTCCAGTCCTTTTTTCACTTTTTGTTTCAAAACAGGGTCTTGCTAGGTTGCTGAGAGTCTCACTAGGTTCCTGAGACTCTCACTAAGTTGCTGAGGCTGACCTCAAACCTGCAATCCTCCTGTCTCAGCCTCCCAAGTACTGGGATTACAGGCATGTGCCACCACACCTGGCTGGATTAGTATTATTAAGGTATCTGGTTTTAGGAACTGAAATTAGTTTATAATGGAGAGCAAAAAAAAAAAAAATTTAAAAAAGAATACCCTTTAGAAAGTTGCATAGTGTATATAATTTACAATTTGCCTTACTTGCTCATTTCAAATTTCTTTGAAGAACTGTTGAAAAGATTTTGATGAAAGAAAAAAAATCCCCTACTTTTTTTTTTATTACCAGGAGCGATGTCTAGGTTGATTTTCTTCTTTGCTTCACTAGAGTATTTAAAACTCATAATCCATGCAAATTGAAAGAGAAGTCTCCAATTAGTTTGAAAGTTTAGAGATATGCTTTTTAAATTTAATACTTGTGTTAAATACCTGGAAGTTAGATTTGATCACTTTAATTCATATTATGAATCCTGGTTATTCATTTCAGTTTCTTCGTTTTTTTCTTTGAATGATATTTCTAGGTAGCTTGCCAAATATTGAAATTGGCATAATAGTTAATTTCACTGGAAGCCCTATTCAAAACACTTTCCTTGATGCCAGATTTCCTGCTTTGTGCGATGAAAGGACATACCCAGGTAACCCTTGCTAGTCCACCTGGCAGTGGTCATGAAGGCAGAGCTGTGGCTCAGCCCTTGATGCTTGAGAGAACCATTTTTTCCTTTAAATCCTTCCATACCAAGCAGACATGAGGTGGGGCAGCCAGTCCTTGGTGGCATCTGATCAGGGGCTGGCTCGTTCTCATTGAGAGTCACCATGTGTCTTCCAGAAGGCACCAGTATGTGGTAAGGTACTGAGCATTCCACCACACCCGTACTCTGTCATAAGCATTTGGTCATTTGGAAGACTTACTTACAGGATTATCTAACACAAGAAAAAGGAACCTGTTCAAAACAAGCTAGCAAAACTGCACTGAATGGTGATGGGGCAGGTGGGGAGAGGCCTCTGTGGAAGGGTGAGGGGAGAGCCATCGCATATCGGTCTTCACTCTGGGCTCTTGATTTGGGGATATGCTTCTTAGGATTTTATTTCATTCTGTTTGGATATTTGTTTCCTTTTACAAACAATAACACCAGGGAAGAGTCTTATAAAATCTGTGGGATATTATGAACTAGGAGACTGAAACTGTTCTGTAGTGGTCATATAATGAATGCATTACTCATGGAGTATAAGAAAAAGCACCTTAAATTTACAGAGCAACTTCTTTTCACATAACTCAAAGCAGTTTTTTTTTCTTTTTGGTATTGGGGATTGAATCCAGGGGCATTCTAACTCTGAACTACACCCCCAGCCCTATTATTTATTTATTTATTTGTTTGTTTTTTTAGTACTAGGAATTGAACTCAGAGGCATTCTACCTCCAAGCTACATCCCCAGACTGATTTTATTTCTTATTTGGAAACAGGGTCTCACTAGGTTGCTGAGAGCCTCACTAAATTGCTGAGGCTGTCCTTGAACCTGCGATCCTCCAGTCTCAGCCTCCCAAGTACTAGGATTACAAGTGTACGCCACCACACTCCACCTATTTATTTATTTATTTATTTATTTATTTATTTTGGTACTGGGGATTGAATCCAGGGGCATTTTACCTCTGAGCTATGTATCCCCAGTCACTTTTATTTTTTGTTTGGAAAATGGGTCTTGCTAGGTTGCTGAGTCTTGCTCTGTTCCTGAGGCTGTCCTTGAACCTGTGATCCTCCCATCTCAGCCTCCCAAGTACCAGGATTACAGGCGTGTGCCACCATGCCTGGCTTTATTTTTTATTTTGAAACAGGATCTTGCTAAGTTTCTGAGGGTCTCACTAAGTTGCTGAGGCTGGTCTCAAACCTCTGATCCTCCTGTCTCAGCCTCCCAAGTACTGGGATTATAGGTGTGCATCACTGCATCCAACTCAAAGAATTTTTAAAAGAGAAAAGGAGACATGTTCTCTGACTGATCATGTGTGTTTGGGAAGAATAATGGTAGACATGCTGATGATTGCTATTTGCATACAGCAGAGAGTGTGTCTATCTGGTACAGTTGGGGAAGATCAGGAACCCTGGGATCTAGGAGCTACTGGCCTGGTCTTGGCTCTTCCTGTACCCTGCCAGACATTGACAAGTCATTTAAATCTCCCTAGACCTTGGCTTCCCTTTTTTAAAGTGAAGGGCCAAACTTCATACTTTCTAAGAGTTTTTCAAGTTATTATATTTTATGATTTATTCAGAGCATCAGGAAATAAAGGGTGAGTTTTTCAAATAGCTAAAACCTACCTTTATGTGCGTCAAAGCTTGTTTTTTATCTAACTGGATGGATATATTTATTCAGCGCATCATGCATATTTCTGTCTTCTGAAACAGAAAGCACTAAATTTAACTTTAGCTTAGTGACTCAAGGTTATCTCTATGAACTATGATGTAATACTGAAATGCCCTGAGGAAGGTAGAGGTGTGTGAGAACTATGTGCTACTACCCACGAAAAAAGACTATGCTCGTTCTGAAGTGCGTGCGTGCGTGTGTGTGTGTGTGTGTGTGTGTGTGTGTGTGTGTGTGCTTGTTGCTTTGCTAAATATCACAGCTGCTTCTGTTGTCTGTCTCTAGCTGTCCCTTTTTATATCCCACTGTGCTGCATCTAATGAGCTTCCTACAGGGGCCCACTGACATTAGGTCTGAAGTTAGGGCAAATAGTCCAAGGTGACATTTCAGGAGCTGCTCTTGTGAGTGAAGACATATTGTCACTGCCTGAGGCCTTGGGGTATTCTTCTGTGTTGCAATAAGTGACCCTTAATAAGTACAGTTTCAAGGTATTTCCTATTTACAGAATGATGTAAAGTGTGTGACTATCCTTCCTAAAGCAGGAAATGAGAATTAGAGCAGGCCAAGAATGACATAGTCCAAGCGACTACAAGAAGACTCAGAAATACAAAGAGGTCACACAGAGGGCAGATCCCCAAGGTCTGTGGGAGTGTCTACATGATTGACAGGCATGACCAGATCCCATTTGTAGGGCATCCCACACAATCACCCTGTTCCTAGCCTGAGATTGCCCATTACCACCTCCTTAAGATAAAGTGGATAAAGGGGGATTGTAGTGGCAAAAGTTAAATTGGGACTCATGGCTGCAGAACTTTTCGGTTCGTGACTACTTGCAGTAGATTAAGAAAATTTATATTGGTTACTCATCTTCTATGTATTTACAAATAAAAGCCATGTTATTAGCTTGCAAAGTACAGTATTGTCTATTTCAGCATAAATTTGGACGCTGACTAATTTGCACTTGTTTAATCTGCAAGGCTGGCAATTTTGGGTAGCCTCCTACCTCCTCCATCTTCCCTCCCCATGGTCTCACCTCACCCATCCAACAAAGAGGCCAAGAATGTTATTTTAGGCTATGGAAGCCATATTAAAAATGCCACTGGGTTTCTCTAAGCTTTCTGAAAAATTTAAAAAAAGAAATAAAAATAGGGCCAGTCTTATGTGGGGCTCTGTTTACTGTGCTGGGCGCCCCTGGAAGAGAAGCAGTGTGCCCTGCAGTCAAACCTGGTGTTGGGCTGACACCTCACTTCCCCATCCAGGAGGAGGACAGGTGCTCATCGCTGGTAGATCAGAGCCTGAGGTGTTGAATAATATCTGTGACTGGAGTTTCATCTAGGGCTGTGTTTTTGTAGCTTGCAGGGGTGATGGGGAAGTGTGGGGGGAAATCATGAGGAGATCAGCCATTAGAGAATAGGACCATAAGTACCACCCATTTTAGCATGAGTGTTAAACGTGCTATAGTTGCATGCACTTGTATTAACTTTTCCTTTTCTTTTGACACAATCACGGTGGACGATGAGGGGTGCAACTTCTGCTTTCTTCTCTTCTAATTCTGGCCTCCTCCTCACTTCTAGAAAAACCATCTTAATTGAGCTCCGGGTTTTGGAATGACAGCCCCTGTAGCAGTATAGCTTGCCTTATTTATCTGGGGCCTGGGATTGACTTCTTTATTGATTTGGGCTGATCATCATGCAGTCTATTGGGCTGTTTCTAATTATTTAGGCTATCTTAATTATTGGATTGTGCATGATCTGTTCTGTTCAAATAATTTCTCAGCAAAAAGAATTGAACCAGCTGAAGAGTGCAGACATCTACCTAATTCCTGTCTGTTTCTGCCTCCAGCCCTTTGTATCATGTTAAATGAATCATTTTGCTTCCCTGTTTTTCATTTTCCTCTCTATGAGCATAGAGAGAATGATATTTATCTTGTGGGTTAAGATTTAGGGTCACTAAATATCAGGTGCTATCAAGATCTAAATGGATGTTATCAGTTTGAGAGGACCATTCATGCTGATTTAAAATAGCTTAAATCTTTTATTGTTTTCTGATTATGAACTTTCATACATATATGCTCATAGCAGAAATTGCAGAAAAATGTAAAAAAGGAAACAAAAGTCATCTATAACACTAACTTAGTTGTATAAACTTGCTAAAAGATTTGTTTTTACCCAGTCTTGATTCACACATATATATAGAAACACTTCTATGAGATAAAATGAAATATGCTGCTTCAGATCCAGCATTAAGCAACAAGAATTTTCCAGTTTTAATCATTTTAATATTTTTAAATGTATATATTTTAATGTGTAGCCATCTAGTTAACTAATCTTCCTGACTCCCATATATCCTCATGTCCCTTATTGACCCAGTGGACAGAATCATCTATCTAAAATAAACTAATCTTATCACTTCCCTGCTTAAATCTGTGCTGGCTCCTGAGAACGTGGTGGATGAGCCTTGCAGTGGGGGGAGGAGCGCCTCCTGTCTGGCCTCCGCTGACCTTCCCTTCAGCTACTTCTCATCACTCTCCAGCTTAGGCGTTTGCTCCAGCAGTACTGAGCCTCCTATTGATTTGTATAAACACCCCTCATCTCAACACTGCATTGGCAGTTCCTCTGTGGGGGGGTGCCCTTCTTTCCTCCAGCACCCCAGGGGACCTGGCTGCCTGGCTCAGGAGGGCTTCCCAACCTGCCCTCACTGGAAACCTGTTTTCACTGGTGGTTCTGTCTGTATCTCCATCACTTAAATTATAGCTAGCCTCGCCCACTCCGTTCTCCATGCTAGGCCAGTGAAATGGTTTTTCACTTGTTTGCTAGAAAATCAATTCTGATCATGTCTTCTCTAGTTTACAACCTGGGGTGACTTCCACTGAGGCTCACAATAGAGACCTAGTCTTAACTCAGACCCTCCACAGTCTAGCCCCCACCTCCCTCTCCAACAACATCTTCCACAATGCCCCCCACTTGCTCTCTGCACCCCAGTCCTGCAGGTCTTCCTGTTTCAAGAATGAGCTGCTCTGCTACCCTGAAGCCCTCACGCATGCTCTTCCTTCTGCTGCACGGGGATAATTCTGCCCATCCTTGGGACCTCAGCCTTTTTCAACTGCCTTTCCCTTTCCCTCCTGGCTTCACACCCTGCTCCATGATTTCAGAACACCCTGTGCTTCTCCTGTATGCCAGAGTGGCAGTTCAGCATCTCTTTGTGCTATGATTTCAAGAATGCCTGTGTCCTTCACTAGACTCTCAGCTCTGTGAGGAGGGAGGGTTTGTGTTTGTTTTCATTCAGTTCATAGGTAGGATTGACTGGGGGAAATCACAGGGTTAGACAAACTCTTTAATCCACTGGGCTGGAAAAGACTAGTTAAATTAGATGCAACCGAGTAGGGCAAGACGGGCAGCATGGGGTCAAGGTGATCATGGACGCAAAGTGCCTGGACTCTGATAGTCCCGTTGGAATTGGATACCTGATGAAATAAATATTATCAACCCCATTTTTGAATTAAGACTTAGAGCACTAGTTTGCTGAAGACATGTAGTCACCAGTAGAAGCTAGTTGTAGGGCCACAATCCAATGTAAAGCCAACCTTCAGAATGAGGAGATGGTGTAATGAAGAGCTAGTCCGGCTGTGTTTCAGGACACAGGTTGTGCAGCCCGTGCTGCTTTTCCTATCTGAGGCGAATGTGCTGACAGCTGACCGGCTCATGGTGGGTGTTTCATCAACAAGGCAGCAAAGTGATCCAGTCAGAAGGGGGGAGTGCCCACAGAAGCTGGTTTCACCTGTATACACCTGTTTTCCTGGTGCTGCGGGGTGCTCTCTGGGATCTTGGAATAGCCCTATACCAGTAGGGGTAGCTGCTGACCAGGGTAGGGTGCCTGAGCCCTGAGCAGAAAGTCACCAGGTGCTCAGACTTTGGGAAAGTCAGGTACTTCTGAGCCATGCAGAAAAACAGAGGTGGGCTTTCTGCTCCCAGCCCAAGGCTCTGACGCTCCCTCCTAGGAGGCATGAGAACTTCGAGGTGCCCTGGAATATTGGATGTCTAGCCCCAGGCTTTGAAAAACAGTTTCAAAACAGAAGACTTCTGGTAAAAAGGAATAATCCATAAAGGATGTTGTCAGTTTTTTTAAGTCTCCAGAATTTTCTTAAATTAGGTTTTTCTTTTAATTACCTACTTATCCTTCAGAAACTTGGATCGGTCCCACTCCTTATCAACATATTCCTTGTCAATTATGCACAGACTCAGGCTGATGGTGCCGAGGGTGATACTTAAGTACAAGGCAGCTGGAAGTGTTTCCCCTTGGGTAGAGGGGAGTGATAGGAATGCTGATGTGCTGCGGGGCTCTGGGCAGAGACTGGCTGAGGGGAGAGCCAAATACAGTGGTGCCTGGGGGCAGGGTGCAGATGGGATGGGGCTGATCACCTGGGCTCCCACGGGCTGGGGATGGGCTGCTGAGTCCCAGGGTGAGTGGAGGCTGGGTGTTAACCTTCCATTTTTGTGATCCTGGTAAACTGCCTCTTCTAGTTCTTAGCGCCAATCCTCAAATAGCTAATTTAAGGGATGCTTAGCAAAACTGCCTATTGGCACTTTTTCCTCCTGCCTGATTGGCTATGTCATCGTGCTGCTTGACATAAAATTCAGGGTAGAAACATTGTGTGGGCATGCTCTGATGAGCTGTGGGCTGAAAGGCAGTGTGTGTGTGTGTGTGTGTGTGTGTGTGTGTGTGTGTGTGTGCACTATGAGATGCAATGTGAAGGGTAAGGTACAGATCTGGGTAATTTGCAAGTTATCTTGTCCTCTCTTTGTCCTTTGACTAGGCAGTCTGTACTGTTCTTGTGAGGGCTAGATATGACAGGGACAAGTGATAACCAGAAGGAAAACTACAGTCCCCTTCATTCTACCCCTGGAACTGGAATGAACCAAAAGTCCATTTTTTTTCAGGCTTAAGCACCTGGTGGCTATTTGACCTGTTTGAGCTCTGTAGGTAGCTGGGTGGTCCTGGAAGGGGGAGATGGAGGATTCAGGTGGGAGTGTGCAGCTGAGAATAGACAGAGCCCCATCTGGAAGTGTCATTCCAGTCAGGTTGTGAGGTTTTTGCCTCCTTACATTAGGTCTTGAACCCTGCCCCCCACCCCCAATCTGGGCTCCTGTGTGTCCCTGGCTCTGGGGCTACAAGAGGTGGAATTCCTTCCCCTGCTGGCCCTTCCCTGCACCCACTTCCCATACCTTCTTCCTTCCTAGTCGTGTCTGTGACTTCTTTCATCTGTCCTCTTTTTTATTTTCTCAGTCCTGGTCAGGTGTCTAGGCACCTGAAAACCTGCTCAGCAGGCAGGGAAGGATGTTTGCTGCTGCTTTGTGTGTTTGTTCCCGCGCCAGTGCAGGTAGAGGGCAGCCTCGGCGCTTCAGCACAAGAGCAGAGGGAGACGAATACACAGATGTCCTGATACAGGCAACACCGCATGTCAGCACAGGCCTACCTTCTCTGTCCTTGTCCACTTAAAAGGATTAGTTGGTCCTGATCAAATGTAGTCATAGCGATTCTTATCAGTATCTAAGAAATGGTTTTGGAGGCAGATGCAAATTCAGCCCCTGCTCTGTCACTTGTTAGCCTGAGTCCCGCAGATTAGTTGCAGATTAGTTAGCCTCTCTGAGCCTGCTTCCTCCTCAGTAAAACGGAGGCAGTGGGAGAACCTATTGTGTGAAGGAAATGTGAGTAAAGCTCCCAGCATGGAGCCTGGTGTGCAGTAAACCCCAGTAAGTTATCATCATCTCTTCAGTTCTGTGGCCTTGGGCTGGCCTCTTAAGTGCCCTGTGCCTGTTCTCCTCCCCTGTGAAAGAGAAGACTGTCTGCCTTGTGTAACTGACGGGGATGGAGAGAAGCACTTCGAACAAAGCATAACATGCCGTATAATAAATAAAAGCATGATTATCCTTTTCCTATAACTAAACTACAGCGATCCTGGTGGTCTCAAAAGCATGCTTATCCTGCTGCTGATTGATGATTTAGAGACGTCTGTGGAGCTGTTGGAGGAAGCAGAACACATGGGAAATAGTAATAACGCTGCCAAAGACCAGGGGCCCTTCCCTCATTGCACTTCCTGCTGTGCCACCAATGGCTTTGGGATTTGGCTTCTTCTTCCACCAGGCCCTTGCCATGGGGAAGTGGGGTGCCATCCCAGCTCTTGTTGGACTGCATCTTGATAATGCAACCAGTGTGTTAGGTTTTATTTTCCCTTTATTTTGTTGTCTCTGGCACCTACCAGACCATCTAACTATGAGAGAGTGGGCTGAAGAAGTAAAAGGAAAGAAACTTCAGATGTCAGTTTTGCTTGGTCATTGCTTAGCCTTTTTCAATGCTTAGAAAAAGTTAAAAACAGTGTTTAAAATCAATTATATTGTTGTTTGAAATTGATTTCAATAATCCATAAAAGCCCAGGAGTACAACTCTGTCAATTATAAAGCCAGCTATACAATAAATTCAGTAACAATGAACAACATTTTTACCTTTATACATATTTTTACACATAGTAATTGTACATATGTACAGGATACAGTGTGAAATTTCAATATGTGTGTACAATGTGTAATGATCAGGGTAATTGACAAATGTATCATAGACATTTATCATTTCTTTGTGCTAGGAACTTTCAAAATCCTCTCTACTAGCTATTTTCAATTAATTGTGGTTAACTATAGTTATATTGTGCTATCGAACATTAGCAGGTATTCCTCCTATCCATCTGCACCCCTCTCCTCATTAACCATCCTTCCTCCATTCTACCCTCTATACCCTTCTTAGCTGTGGTAGACTTTCTCTTCAGATGCTGAAGACCAACTTTACTTACTTATTTTTTCAGAGACAAAAACAGGTTTATTTAGGAATGTGGTGGGGTACACGTTCAAGGGAGAACGCGGGCCATCTCAAGAGGGAGAGAGTGGTTTGGGGTCTTTACAGTTCTTTTTATAGGAGATCCTGTGAGGGGGTGGGCACATGCAGGGGTGGAGGTCTGGACTTCCTCAGAATCCTCAGGTTCTGGACATTGTTACGTGCCTGAACTTGACCATTCTTCTAGATCCTTTGTTTACCAAGCATTTCAGGAATCTCAGGTGGGGAGAGGGGCCATTATGACTAAGGGTGTGGGCCTACTGAGGATTTTTGCCTAAGGAAGAACAGGCCCTGTAGGGTGAAGATAAAGATTATGAAGTTTCTAGATTCTAAAACTAGTTTTCCTTTCCTCTCCAGTTTGTCTCCTTTTTACCTATTTTTATTTTTTCCTATCCTACCTCATCCCCCCACCCCCAGACTTGGATCCCTTAATCTTAAGGGTTGATGAAGGGTAAAAGGCCGTCTTCTATAGATTCTTCAATGCTGACAAGGACGAAGGCCCTGCCTAGCCAGGGATCAGAAGTCTCATCCTAACTGACCTAAAGGAGACAGAGAGAGACTGGCCTTGGTTATTGAGGTGGGTTCTTTAAGTCAGATCAGAAGCTAACATCACTGAAGGACACGACCCCAGGAACATGAGATTCAGTTGTTGATCTTTTCCTGTGTGCCTGAAGACCAACTTTAAAAGGGCTGCTATTTTCCATTTGTCTTGATACGTGTCTGTGACAAAACCCATCATAAATCTAGCAGCCCATCTGGTGAAGAGATCAGAGAACATTGTTCACCATCACGATATGTTTGAATTTTTTTCCCCATGGTCTGAGCAAAGCTGTTGCCCTTGCCTGTGTTTTAAAAAATTCGCTGTACTAAATGTCACTTCCTGACTCCATATACGGGAGCAAGCAGTCAACTCAGCTTGATCCAGGCTCATCTCATAAAGGAAACAAACTTCTCAAAGTGTAGCTCAATTAAAAGGATTCTTTCAGGACACCTGGAAAACACAAATTGTGCATTGTCTTAAGGGATAGTTTGCTCTGGAACATTGCCAATCCATTCTAAAATGTGCAGCCTTTCTCCAGTAAGTTGCTCTTTTCTGAGTAATTGGAAAATTGCTAAAGCCATCAGTGTTTTTAGGTCTCTTTCTCTCTCTCTCCTCATCCTTTTCTTCTTCCCTGATTCATAGTTCCAGTTTAGTGTCATTTGTTAATTCCTAGATTCTGTGGTACCATATTCTAGATTGAGAAAGTAGGTGCTCAGTTTAAAAGATTATTGCAATATAAATGCTTGTTGAATGAATGAGACATTTTCTTATTCATTTAATGAGTGAAAGAAAGAATAAACTGTAAGATGATTGACTTTTGAATACAAAAGGTAATGACTGACATAAAGATAGAAAATAGAATGGTGGTTTCTAAGGGGTTGGGGAGGGGCGAATAGAAGTTTTGTTTAATGGATAGAGTTTCAGTTTTGCAAGATGAAAAGAGTTCTGGAGATGGACAGCGGTGATGGTTGTGCAACAGTATGAATGTACTTAATACCACTGAACTGTGTACTTACAAATGGTTAAAAGAGAGTGATATCAGCAAGATGGCAGAATGAGAGAGTCTAATGCTAATTCCCCCACAAAACAATATATTTTTGTACTGGAGGTTGAACTCAGGGACATTTTACCTCTGGGCTATACCTCCAGCCTATTTTATTTAATTAATCAATTTCTTTTTATTTTGAAACAGGGTCTCACTAAATTGCTGAGGCTGGCCTCAAACCTGAAATCCTCCTGTCTCAGCCTTTTTAGAACTGGGATTATAGGCATGAACCACCATGTCTGCCTCAAAACAATGATTTTGACTGCTATCCATAGACTGACATGCATATGTGGGAATCCAGAAGTCCAGTGGAGAAATTTCAGCACCTTTGTTTGAGCAAAAATTAATCTGAGAACAGGTCCATCGACAAAGGTAATAAAACCAGTTTCACTTTATCTATTTTTTTTTTGTGGCACTGGGGATTGAACCCAGGGGCATTCTACCTCCGATCTATACCCCCAGCCCTATTTTATTTTTATTTTGAAACAGGGTCTCACTAGGTTGATGAGAGTCTCACTACTTGCTGAAACTGTTCTCGAACCTGTGATCCTCCTGTCTCAGCCTCCCAAGTACTGGGATCACAGGTGTGTGCCACCACACCCAGCTTCAGTTTCACTTTATCTATGTTATCTACCCTCAAGGTGACATAGCTCAGTGCCAAGAGAGACCACTTTGGCCCATGATTTCCCCATGGTGGGGAAGGGAGAGTGTAGTGAGAGCCTATCCTCCCCAGCTTCATGAGAAGTTGCTCAGGGGTCACACTTCTGCCTCACTCCACCCAGATCACTGAGAGGATCAGCATGGCTGAATAGACTTGAGGGGAATCTAGGAGCAGTGAAAAGGAGAAGGGGCTCTTAACAACCACTACAGTCTGGTTATGGATGTTACTAGCTGTGAACTCCACCAAGAGACCTTTCCACCAACCCTGTGGGATGCCTCACTGTAGCCCTCCCCTCAACACAGCTGGCTATTGCCAGAATTATACCCTCAGAACTCTGTGCATAGCCCTGAGACAGTGCTTTCAAGACTGCAGACAGTACATAGATATCAGCAGCCAGCTCAATTCTGTGGAACTGTGAGAAAGTGCACAACTGTGAACACTTCAGGGCACTGCTATGGGGAAAATAAATGCAGTCTCTTAGCATTTGGATTGACTTTGAGGGATTGAGAAAAGGCCAACAATCCTAAGACTTCACCTGCAAAAGAGAATGAGTGGAATGGGACAGGGGCATTCTTAGGAAAGGTCTGAGAGATTTCTAAGATCTCTAGATAATTAGCATCATTCTCTTTTTAAGCCAGTCAGTAAAGTCTGGAGGAAGGGACTACCTCTTCATATGTGAAGACAGAAGTTCAAGGTTTCAAAGAACATAAAAAATAAAGGAAGCATAATACTACCAAAGGAATGATATAAATTTCTAGTTGCTGACCCCAAAGAAATGGAGATTGATGAACTGCCTAACAAAGGATTCAAAATAATTATTTTTAAAGAAGCTTGATGAGGATACCGATAGACAACTAAATGATATCAGTAAAATAATACTGAACAAAATGATGAGTTTGACAGAGAGAAATCATAAAAAAAAAACCCTGGAGCTGAAGAATATAATGACTGGACTGAAAAATTCAATAGAGAGCTTCACAGTAGAACAAAAAGAAAAAAAAATGAAAAGAAGTAACAAAATTCTATGTGGCTTATGTGACACCAACAAAGAAAACTATATGTTTATTTAAAGAAATAATGACAGAAATATTTCAAAATATGGAATGGGAAATGAACATCCTGATTTATGTTGCCCAAGAACTCCAAGTAGCCTAAACATCAAGAGATTTTCACAAAGACACTTTATAATCAAATCAACAAAAGTCAAAAATAGAAATAAATAAATAAAAGCAGAAATAGAAAAGGAACTCATTACAAACAAGGGAACCCCTGAAGGCTATCAGTGGATTTCTCATCAGAATCCGTGTAAGCCCGGAGAGTGGGATGATATGTTCAAAATGCTGGAAAAACAATATAGTCAACCAAGCATACTGACCTGGCAAAGCTGTCCTTCAGAAATGAAGGGGAGATAAAGGCTTTCCCAGACAAACAAAGGCTGGAAGAGTTTACCACTAGACCTGCCTATATGCTAAAGGGAGTTCTCCAAATTGAGTGAAAGGATGCTAAGTAGCAACATGAAAACATGTGCAAGTATAACATTACTAATAAAGGTAAGTCTATAGTCAAATTCAGAATACTGTAATGGTGGTGTGCAAATCACTTTTAACACAGGTATAAAATTTTAAAGACAAAAGTATTAAAAATAACTATAGCTACAATGATTTGTTAATGCCTATATATTATAAAGAGATATAAATCATGACATCAATAGAATAAAATATATGCATAATAGTAGTAATAGCAGCATAATATATATGTTTGTGTACCCAATTAAAGCTAAGTTGTTATCTTAAAACAGTCTGCAAAGAAAAAATCTGTAGTAGATACACAGAAGATAAAGGAATAAAAGCATTAACACCAGAAAATCATCACATCACAAAGGAAGATAGCAAGAGAGAATAAAAGGAAAAAAGGAACTACATAACAGTCAGGAAACAATATCCAGTTACATAAACTATCTACAAGAGATTCATGTTAGCTTAAGGACACACATAAAGCAAAAGCAAAGGGATGGAAAAAGATATTCCACTTAAATGGTAATTAAAAGAAAGCAGAGGTGGCTATGCTTACATCAGACAAAATAAACTTTTTTTCAAAAACTGTCAAAGCTGTCACAAAAGACAAAAGGTCACTATATAATGATAAAGGGGTCAGTTCATAAAGAGATATAACAATTGTACATATATATGCACAAATATTGGCACACTTAAATATACAAAGCAAATATTAATCGAACTGAAGGAAGAAATAGACAGCAATACAATAATAGTAGGAGACCTGAATACTCCACTTTCAACATTGAATGGATCATATAGTCAGAAATATCAAGAAAGGAATAGCAGACCTGAACAACTGTAGAGATCAAATGAACCTATTGGATATACACAGAATATTCCCTTCAACAGTAGCAGAATACATGTTCTTCCCAAGCACACGTGGAACATACTCTCAGATAGATTATGGTGTTGGGGATATAGATCAGTGGCAGAGTACTTGTCAGGAAGCATGAAGCACTTGGTTAGATCCTTAATACCATACAAAAACAAAACAAAATAAACAACAAACAACAACAAAAAAAGCAAAACAAAGCACAACGACCAAACCAAAATACAAGTGAAACACAATGAAACCAAGATAGGTTATATGACGAAACAAGTCAACAAGTTTATGAAGACTGAAATCATATCAAGTATCTTTTCTGACCATAATGATATGTAACTAGATATAAATAACAATAGAGGGAATTGGAATATTAACCAAAAAATTTTAGGATGCAAAACCAACATACAAAAATTCACTGCATTTTTATACACTAGCAATGAACTATCTGATACCGAAATTAAGGAAACAATTGCTTTTATAACAGCATAAAATAAGAATAAAGTCTTAGGAATAAACTTAACTAAGGAGATGAAAGATCTGTTCACTATAAACTATAAAGCATTGATGAAAGAAATTGAAGAAGACACAAATACATGGAAACATAGCCCATGTTTATGGATTGGAAGAATTAATAATGTTAAAATGTTCATACCACCCAAAGCAATCTACAAATTCAATGCAATCCCAATAAAAATTCCAATGACATTTTTTCATAGAAATAAAACAATCTCAAAATTTACATAGAATCACAAAAGACCCTGAATAGTCAAAGCAGTCTTGAGAAAAAAATAACAAAAGTGGAGGCATAACACTTCCTGATTTTAAATTATATTGCAAAACAATAGTAATCAAAACAGTGTGGTGCTGGCACAAAAACGGACATATAGATCAATGGAACAGAATAGAGAGCCCGAAATAATTCCACACATATATGGTCAATTAATCTTTGATGAGGGTACCTAGAGTATATAATGAGAAAAAAGTAGTTGCTTCAATATATGGTCTTGGGAACACTGGATATCTGTATGCAAAAGAATGAAATTGAACACTTACACCATATACATAAATCAACTTAGAGTAGATTAAAGATGTAAATATAAGACCTGAAAATGTAAAACCCTAGAAGAAAACATATACGAAAACCTTCTTGATATTGATCTTGGCAATGATTTTTTGGATATGACACCACAAGCACAGACAACAAAAGCAAAAATAAAAATGTAGGACTATATCAAACTAAAAAGCCTCTGCCAGCAAAGGAACCAATTGAAAAAACAAAAGGCAGCATACAGAATGGGATAAAGATGTTTGCAAAGCATACATCTGAAGGGGTTAATATTCGAAATATAAAAGAAACTCACAAAACTCAATAGTTAAAAAAAAGATAAAACAAAAAATGAGCTAAGGACATGAATAGATATATTTCTAAAGAAGACATACAAATGCAAATATATATATGAAGAAATGATCAACATTACTAATCACCAGGAAAATGTAAATCAAAACTGCAAAGCTACAGTGAGATATCATCTCTCACCTTGTTAGGGTGGCCATTCCTAAGAAAACATAAGTGTTGGCAAGGATGTAGAGAAATAGATACGCTGTTGGTTCATTGTTGGCAGGAATGTAAGTTGGTATAGCTGTTGTGGAAATCAACCTGGAAGTTCATCAAAATATTGAAAATAAAGTTACTGTATGATTTATTAGTTCCATCTCTGGTTTGTCCAAAGGAATCAAAATCAGGATCTCAAGGAGTTAGCTGCACCCCATATTCTTTGCAGCATTATTCACCATAGCTGAAATACAGAAACAATATAAATGTCCATCTGCAAATGAATGGATAAAGAAAATGGGGTATATATATAAAGTGGAATATTATTCCACCTTAAATCCTGCCATTTGCAACAACATATACTTGAAAGGCATTACGCTAAGTGAAACAAGCCACACGCATACAGACAAATACAGTACTGCATGATCTCACTTATATGTGGAGACTAAAATAGTCAAACTCATAGAAGCAGAGAATATAATGGTGGTTTTAAGGGCTGGTAGCTGGGGGAATGGGGACGTAGATGTTGGTTAAAGGTACAAGGTTTCAGCTATGCAAGATGTATAAATTCTATAGACCTAATGATGACTATAGGTAGCAATACTGTATTATAAACTTGAAATTTACTGAAAGGATGCATCCTAAGTGTTCTCACTATACATTCACTCAAAAAAGTAACTCTGTGAGGTGATAGATATGCTAATTGGCTCAATCATGGTGATGATTTCACAAGGTATACATATATGAAACCATCGAGTGGTACACCTTAACTATACACAATAAAAATGTAAATTGGCAAATTTTATGTCATTTGTATTTTATCCCCATAAGAAAAATTAGGAAAAAATAGTGATTGCCACTTATTTCCTCCTAGATGCTGGAGCTAAGGATGAAATCATAAGAACTACAGTCCCTCAGTCCCACTTTTCTAGGTCTCCTTATAAAGGAGGAAAGGGAAAGGGAGTGGACAGACACCAGAATTTATTAAGGACCAACTATGTTGGGACATTTTGTGTGTATTATCTCATTTGATCCTCATGACAATTCTGTGAGATTGGGTGACCACCTGTTTTACCAGTGAGGAAATATAGGCTCCAGTACAGGTTGGGTTTGTTGCTGTAAGTCACACAGTTGGTTGTTCTGAGGCTAATGTTCTAGTTTACATTCTCGCATGCTGTTCCTTTCTTTTTTTTTTTTTTTTGCGGTACTGGGGATTGAACCCAGAGGCATTCTACCTCCGAGCTACTCCCCCAGCCCTATTTTTTTTTATTCTTTATTTTGAAACAGGGTCTCACTAAGTTGCGGAGGGCCTCACTAAGTAGCTGAGGCTGGCCGTGAGCCCGGATCCTCCGGTCTCAGCCTCCCAAGTACTGGGATTACAAGTGTGCGCCACCACGCCTGGCTATGCTGTTTCTTATATACACGTTTTAAATGCAGAGAAAAAGAATACATTCCCAAGTTTCTTCCAATACTTGGGAGCACATAGGCTTATCCTTATAATTTTAAAAATCATATTGATATTCACACAAATTGAAAAAGTCATACTGGAGCATGAAGAAAGCTTAGGTTTGCATCCCACACTGACTGAATCTTCTTCCTGAAGAAGTCTTCCTGAATCCAAGAGATTTTAAGTTCAGGTGTGCATCTACAACAGCATTAGACCATGTACTATTAAGACAGCATTTGTTCTGGCTGTATTGATCTCTTTGAGGTCAGTGTATTGTGACCAGAGCAAGAGTAACCAGCAGTGACTGTTGGCCTGTCTTGGTAGCATGAGATCCCCAGTGGAAAGGAAAATGTCAGTGTGTTTCAGTTGAGCATGCATGAGCTGATGGCTGTCACATGAGGCAGGGGCTCAGGGAACAAGATATAGTTCGGGGTGTGTCTGTTCTCATCTGCATCTGTCTTCTCTCCAGTGGCATAAACATGTCCCCTTTTTCTCACCACGTAACTATGAGATGGAGAAAAAAAAATAGGGACTATCTCTACATTGTGGTTCTCTTGTCTCTTGCTAGAGAAGGAAGATTATATAAAGGAAAAGAGGAGAACCAGGTTGGGAGAGAGGGGAGAAGCAGAGAGTACTCAGCTGGTGCTGAAATCTACCATAAACCACATGAAATCATATCCTGTTTTTAGCCTCAAATCATAAAAACCAACCACAAGAACTAAACCACTGGCTGTGTGCAATGATGGTTCTGAGAAGCTGAGGATTCTTGGTTCTAAACATGTGTTTTATCACTTTTTATTGTAGGCAAAACATAATAGCAACATTAAAAGAGATTTCAAAATTAATTCAGCAAACCAATGACCATCCACTACTAAACCCAAAGAAAATTCCCCTCTTGCATCTTGCTTATTGGGATGTTATTGTTTCTGGTTTGCTCCACTGCCTTTTATTTTTATTTATTTATTTTTTAAACTTCCTCTGATGATATTTACTACTTCTGGCATGGGTTGAATCTGTCTGACTTGACACTGAATCCTCCATCTTTGGCCTCAAGAGATCATGTGTTTGCAGTTCAAGGAATATCACCTGACTTGTCTTTAAGAAATAGTCTAGTTGTCCAGGTGTGTTCAGATTGAAAAAAACGTAGCAGTAGTAATGATAATAAGAACGGGAGCCAAGACTAATGTGATTGTTTCACTTAATTCTCCTATGAGATAGATGGGCTATGACTGTCTACATATTACAGCTCAGGAAACTGGTGCTCAGAGAATCGAAGTAACTCGCCAAGGGCATGTAGCTAGTGACCGGTGAAGACAGAAGGCAAACTCAGGCTATCTTGCTCCAAAGAGAATTAGAGTGAACGCCGATGTAATTCCATAACTACCAAGAAATTGATTCTCCATTAGCAATAAGCAATCAGGGTAGAACAAGATAGTATGTTGTAGAGAGAGGCTTGAAACAAAGAATAACCTTCACACTTACAGGTTCTTCCTTTATCAAGCATTCCCACTCTCATTCGCTCTTACTTTAAGTGGAGTCTTATTCACTTCATCTAGACCTCTCCTCTTTCTTGAAATGAGGCTTCTCCCAAAAGAGATATGCTGTAAGCAGAAAACAAACACCAGGTTCAGATTGTTAAGACTTGGTATGAAAAAAGTATCTCAATAATTTTCAAAGGATTGATGGCAGATTAAAAATATTAAATGTTAAGCTGGGTGTGGTGGCGCATGCTTGTAATCCCAGTACTTGGGAGGCTGAGACGGGAGGATTGCAGGTTCACGGCCAGCCTCAGCTACTTAGTGAGGCCATCCACAACTTAGTGAGACCCTGTTTCAAAATAAAGAATAAAAAATAGGGTTGGGGTGTAGCTCGGAGGTAGAATGCCCCTGGTTCGATCCCCAGTACTGCAAAAAAGCTAAATGTTAAAATTATATGTGTGTACATATAAAATATTAAAGTCAACCTCCCCTACTTATTTTTTAAAAATTTTTTTGTACTTGGGATTGAACCCAGGGTCATTCTACCTCTGAACTACAAACCCAGGCCCTTTTATTTTTTATTTTGAAACAGGGTCTAGCTAAGTTGCTGAGGCTGGCCTCAAACCTGTGATCTTCTTGCCTCAGCCTCCCAAGTACTAACATTATAGGCGGGTACCACCACACACAGCTCCCTACTTACTTTTTAACGTGACTATTAGAAAATTTAAAATTATATCTGACTTGCATTATGTTTCTTCTGAGCAGAGCTGCTCAGGTTTACTGCTTTCGTACCTCCCTCCTTTCAGTAGTACAGACTGGATGGGTTTGCTCTCGGGGCTTTGCCTTGGTTTTGGCCATTTGAGGCCCTAAAAGTCAGTGGTAAGCCACTAAACTTACTATACTTGGTTTGTTTATTTAAGTGAGGACTCAATAAAAGAGGTAATAAGGAAAACATGTTCTGTTGTCTGCTTAGCACCTGATTTGCTTTCTCGGAGCCCTGCATGGTGGTACATACCTGTAATCCCAGTACTTGGGAAACTGATACAGGAGGCTCGCAGGCCAGCCTCATCAACTTAGCAAGACCCTCTATGACTTAGCAAGACCCTGTTTCAAAATAAAAAATAAAAAGTGTCGGGAGATAGAATGCTTCTGGGTCTCTGGGTTCAATACCCAGTACCCCTCCCCACCCCACAAAATCTCTCTGACAAGAACATGGCTGCATGGCTGCTACCCTTTTTTGTGACCCTGTAATTGATCTTTTCTTTCAAACTTGGGATGCATGCTGGCAGAGCTGGTGAAAAAGAGTTCCTTTTCTGTCCATGGCCAGTTGCAGAATTCCATGTTGCCTTTAAAACGCTTTAGGAAATAGTACAGACTGTCACTGACCCTTTCTGCTTGAGAATCTCCATCATCAATGTCCTGCTGTTCACACATTATCTCTTCTTCTTCATTTTTTTTTTTCCGGGGATTGAACCCAGGCGCATTCTACCTCCAAGTTACACCCCCAGCCCTTGTTGTTTTTTTTTTTTTTTGAAACAGGGTCTTGCTAAGTTTCTGAAGGTCTCGCTAAGTTGCTGAGGCTGGTCTCAAACCTGTGATCCTTGGGATTACAGGTGTGTGTCACCATGCCCGGCTCAGACACTATCTCTTAATTGTCACTTAACCAGAAGTCACAACTTCCACTTTTTTGTGTGTGTGTGTGCTACTAGGGATTGGACCCAGGGGCATTCTACCTCTGAGCTACATCTCCAGCCCTATTTTATTTTTTATTTGGAAACAGGGTCTCACTAAGTTACTGAGGGCCTCTCTAAGTAGCTGAGGCTGGGTGAGAACCTGTGATCCTCCTACCTCAGTCTCCCAAGTACTAGGATTCCAAGTGTGTGCCACCATGCCCAGCTCCAGCCTTCACTCTTAAAGAACTTGGATCATTAATAGGGAGGCTGACTTTCTGATATATTAGGAAAGCACAGATTTCCTGATTAAGTACCTCTAACTTTAATATAAAGCCCGAGACGAGTGTGGCCTGTGTGGACCCCAGAATCCGGGCAAGGCTTTTCCAAGGCAGGGATTATGGAGGGCTTAGTAGACTTTGGAGTATTTGAACATGTGGGTTGTAGCTGTAGGAAAGTCACAGAAATGGGCATGACACTTCCAGGGGACACCTGTAAGAAAGGCAGAGGTGGCCCTGAGAGCCAGTCCCAGGTAACCATACTGGAGGTAGAGGTGTAGTTAGTGGAGAAGTGTCTAGTGTCTGGGTTTGCTTCAAAGGGAAGCCATGACAGAGGCAAAAATGAAACCCCAGTCTTATTCTCTGCTCTGAGGGACCATAAGAGATTTTCTCATCTTCTGATTGCCGAAGTTTAAAAGTTGGCATATTGAGCCGGGCATGGTGGCACACGCTTGTAATCCCAGTACTTGGGAGGCGGAGACTGGGGGATCCGGGTTCACGGCCAGCCTCAGCTACCTAGTGAGGCCTTCCGCAACTTCGTGAGACCTGGTTTCAAAATAAAGGATAAAAAATAGGGCCGGGGGTGTAGCTCAGGTAGAATGCCCCTGGGTTCAATCCCCGGTACCGCAAAAAAAAAAAAAAAATGTTGGCATATTGGCAAAGTGTTCAAACTATTTAATAAGCAATTATAAAGCACTTATATGTGCCACGCACTTTATCTCTAAATAAATACATGACTATATCAAGTAAAACTGTTTCTCACTTATAGTAATCAGTTTAAAGCACCACAAGTTGATGATACCATAACAGGCAGGTAGATACAGCAAAAATCTTAAAGATTTTTGTATTTCATTTTACTGATGGGCAACAAAGGCCCCAGCAGATTTATCTAGCAGTGGCAGGAGCGTGGTTGAGGGCTGTGAGAAGAGTCGCAGGGAGGTCAGTTAGCAATTATTTTGGGAGTGAGGCGATGGGCGTCTTGTGCTGAGGATGTGAGAATGGAGACGGAACATGAGGGCTGATACTGGGCATTTGCCCGGGCACCTTGCACACGTCTGCTTATCTCTCTCTACAGTTGGGCTAATCGGTGAGGGCCATTTAGGGTACAGGCTACTGGTCTGTGACAGTGGTTCTGTATAATGAATGTGGGCAGGTGCCAAGAGATAACTCCTAATCCAGTGGTGACATTTATGAAGCGCTTACAGTAGGCCACCTCCCATGCTAAGTCCTGAATGACCTGTTCCATGCCTCACAATAACCTTGTGACGTATCTGCCATGATTCTCCCTCTTTTACAGATAAGGGAACCCAGGTGCAGAAAGGTTAGATAATTTGCCCAGAGTCACACAGCTGGGATTCAAACACAAGTCTATCCAACTACAAGGTCTTTAAACATCGTCTACTATCACTGATTGATAACAATGACTTCTCATAGCATCTCCTGCTGCTTCTCAGGTTTCTCCCTCATTTACCCTCCAGTGTGGGTTTCTTCTCTCTCAGCATTGGAAACAACAGAAATTCACCAGACCAGAAGCTCTGAACCTCACTCCTGTGCAACATATTCATATATCTTATTCTGTGCTTCATATCATCATTAAAGTGGTGCTACTTGGCCCTTTAAGAAGCTAATTAATCACTAAATATAGACCACAACTTGTTCTTTTCAGTCCTCTGCATGTTTCTTCCCCCCATTGTGTGATGCCATCTGGTGCTATGAGCTCATGCTTTTTGTGTTCCTTTTTGGAGAGCCAGACTCATTGCTATCTAAACCCAGAAAGCCGGGTTCATTTCAAAGTTTGTATGTGTGACATTGAAAACATTGCATCTAATGCCTCCTTGTGGATTTTCCCAGCATCACTCCTTAACCGCATTGCACGGAGCTTGTCTTTACCCCCATCCGTATATACTGTATATGTATACTTGTCTTTTTATCAAAAGGACCTACTTTGTCTTTGGCAGGCCATCGAGCTGCTGCAGGTCTTTTCCTGGGCGATTTTCTCAGGTTTCATTTTGTCAGCTTAATGTGTGTGCAGTAGGAAGTCAAACCTTAATAATATGCTTTCCTCTTTGGATCTATTTGACTTTCTGCTATGACAGTGGAACAAGTGTTTAAGAATAAGGACATAAAGAAGCTAATGGCTGCTCCCTGACACGGCTGCTGATCCATCCTTCACTCCCACTTTCCCTTCTAATTCTGCCAAAACCTGTCATCATCTTTCAAGGGAATGGAGCAGCAGGACCTTAGGACATTTCTTTGCAAACTCAGCTGAGGAGCTCTGGGCTCAGCCCAGACTCCCAATCTTTGGGTGCTGCTTGTTACTGTCTAGGTCTGACTCCAGGCTAGATCTGGTCACTGGCCTTTGTCCTTTCTCTTTCCGCTTTAGAATGCATGGCACTTTATGTTTAGCCCCAGATCCCAGTGGGGAAGGAAAGGCCATTTGGTGATCTGTGCTCTACTTACCTCATTCTGGCAAGGCAGGCTCCCCTGGAAGCAGGAGAGCACCAGGCCAGCCCCCACCTACTCCCAGAGGATTCCCTGCAGGCTGGGATTCTGCCCAGTACCAGCAAGGGCAGAGGGGGAGGCGGGCCCTGGGGATGTTTGCGATGAGTTGAAAGGGACTCCACATTTCCCTAGCACAGAAGTTGTCCTAAGGCCAGCTCCCCTGAGTCTGAGAGAACCATTTCTTGTCGGTCTACACCTCATCTCCAGCACTGAGCAGGTTCTGTGAGTTGCAGGTAGGATTATACCATTAAATCATATAGCCAATCCCACCTATTCCTTGTATAGAACGGTACAGGTAATATTACAGACAGAACCCGTGATAGGAGTCAGCTTGGCTTACAAAAGAGCCTATGTTAGTACTAAGCTGGAAAAATTGTTTTTACCTCAAATTGACTATATATTTTAGAACGACAGCTTTAACTACCTACAGAATTAAGATGCATTTCTAAAAGGCTAAGGATTTCTAACTTCCCTGAATTAGTGTACAAAGTTTAGGTAACAGCATCTATGTTAAGGCTTGGTTACTATCTTGTACCATGGCCTCAGGCTAATAACTTAACCTTTCTGAGCTTCAGATTTTTGTGTTTAGTGGAAGTAATACTATTTTCATCTGGCTCAAAAGGTCATTGATGAGTATTATATGAATTTTGTCAAATGCTTTTTTAAAGCATTGGGATGATCAGGTGGTTTATGGCCTCTATTATATTGACATGGTATATTGCATTAGTTGATTTTTTTATATTGAACCAATCTTAAATTCCTGAGATAAATACCACTTGGCAATAGTGTACAAATCTTTTTAAATGTTGCCTAATTCAGTTTGTCAGTATTTTGTTAAGACTTTTTGCATATATATTCATATTATTATGTAATATTGAATATTATGTAATATGGAATGTTATGTAATTTCCTTTTCTTGTGATGTCTTTGGTTTTCATATCAAGGGAATACTAGCCTCATTGATTGAGTTAGGAAGTATTTTCTTTTCTTTTATTTGTTTTTCTTCTTGAAAAAGGATTGTTAAATCTTCTTTAAACATTTGGTAAAATTCACCAGTGAAGCCATCTGGTCTTGGACTTTTCCTTGTGGAAAGTTTTTAACCAAGTTAATTAATAACTCAGTCTCTTACATGTTACAGATGTATTCAAATTTTCTATTGTTTCTTGAGTCAGTCTTGGAGTTTGTGTCTTTCTAAGAATTTGTGATATCATCTCTCTTATTTACTTTGTTGGCATATAATTTGCTACTGTGTTCTTTTGTACTTCCTTTTAACTCTGTAAGATTGTCAGTAATAGCTGGATGTGGTGGTGCACACCTGTAATCCCAGTATTCAGGAGCCTGAGAAAGGAGAAATGCAGGTTTGAGGCCAGCCTCAGCAATTTAGCAAAGACCCTCAGTAACTTAATGAGACCCTGTTTCAATAAATAAATACATAAATAAGGCTGGGGATGTAGCTCAATGGTAGAACGCCCCTGGGTTCAATCCCCTGTACCCCAAAGGAAGATGGAAAAGGAGGAGGAGGAGGAGGAAGAGGAGGAGGAGGAAGAAGAAGAAGATTGTTAGTAATAGCCTTTGTTTTATTCCTGACTTTAGTAACTTGAAGTGTCTCTCTTATCTTAGAAAGTCACTAAAGATTTGACAGTTTTGTTGATCTTCCAAAACCAAGTTTTGGTTTTGTTTATTTTCCTTATATTTTTATTCTATATTTCACTTTTCTATACTCTAATTTTATAATTTAATTCGTTCTGTTCTGGGTTTAGTTTGCTCTTCTTTTTTAGTTTCTTAAATGGAAAGTTAGGTTACTGATTTGAAAATTTTTTAATGTAGGTGTTTATAGCTACAAATTTCTCTCTAATCTTTACTTTAACTTCATCCCATAAATTTTAGTATATTGTGATTCTGTTTTCATTAATCCCAAGTGTTTTCTAATTTACTCTTGTTTTTTCACCCATTGATTATTTAGGAGTGTGTTACTTAATTTACATAAATTTGTGACTTTCTCAAATTTCCTTCTTTTTTTTTTGTGGTACTGGGGATTGAACGCAGGGGCCTTCTACCTCCGTGCTACACCCCAGGCCCTATTTTTTATACTTTATTTTGAAACTGGGTCTCATGAAGTTGCGGAGGGCCTCACTAAGTAGAGAGAGAGAGAGAGAGAGAGAAAGAGAGAGAGAGAGGGAGAGAGAGCCAGAGAGCTGAGGCTGGCCACGAACCTGAATCCTCCGGTCTCCGCTTCCCAAAGTACTGGGATTACAAGCATGCGCCACCATGCCCGGCTTCAAATTTCCTTCTATTATTGATTTTGAATTTAATTGCATTGTGGTAAGAGAATATACTTTGTATGAATTTTAAACTTCTAAATTTGTTGAGATTTAGTTTATTGCCTAACATCTGGTCTACCCTGGAGAATATTCTATGTGCACTTGAGAAGACTGTGTCTTCAGCTCTTTTGGGTAGAATGTTCTATAGATACCTGTTGTGTCTAGTTGGTTTATAGTGTTGTTCACATCCTGTGTTTTCTTGTTGATCTTTTGTTTAGTTGTTCTCCCATCACTGAAAGTAGGTTATTGAATTTTACAACTATAATTGTTGAATTGTCTATTCAGTTTTTGTCCCTTCAGTTCTTTCAGTTTTTGCTTTGTGTATTTTGAGGTTCTGTTGGTAGGTAGATATATGTTTATAATTATTATATCTTCTTAGTGAATTGACCCTTTTATAACTGTAATATATATATATATTGTCTCCAGTGACAATTTTTGTCCTAAAGTCTGTTTCATCTGATATTAGTATAGCTATTCCATCTCTCTTTTGGTTACTATTTTCATGGTATATCTTTTCCTTTCAACCCTACTTGTGTCTTTGAGTCTAAAGTATGTCTCTTGTGGACATGATATTGTTGGATCATGTTGTTTTCTATGACGCCCATCTCCATCTTTTTGTTGGTATACATAATCTATTTATACTTAATGTAATTCTGGATAAGGTAGAAATTGTATCTACCATTTTGCTAAGTGTTTTCTATATGCCTTATGTCTTTTTGTTTCTCAGTTTCTTTATTACTGCTTTTTTGTGTTAAATGGATATTTTCTAGTAAATCTTTTTAATTCTCTTTTTGTTTCATTTCTATCATCTATCTATCATCTATCTACCCATCTATTCATCTATCTATCTATCTGTCTATCTATTTATCTATAATCTATCTATTGTTAATTTCCAAGTGGTTGACTTGTGAGTTAGAACTGACATTTTAATTTATAACAATCTAGTTTGGATTAATAGCAACTGAATTTCAACAGAATATAAAAAATTTGCTCCTATATAGCTCCATTCTCTCTCCTCTCCTTGTGCTGTTATTGTCATACAAATGACATCCTATACATCATATATACACAAACACAGAGTTATAATTGTTGCTTTATTCTTTATGACTTTTAAATGGAAAAACATGAATTTATATTGTCTTTTATGTTTAACTGTGTCATAACCTTTACAGGTGCCCTTTGCTTCTTTGTGTGGATTTAGTTACTGTCCTTGCATTTCAGCCTGAAGAACTCCCTTTCGTATTTTTGCAGGGCAGTTCTGATAGTGATCAGCTCTCTCAGATTTTGTTTGAGATGTTTTACTTTTTCTTCGCTTCTGAAGGATAATTTTCCTGCATATAGAATTCTTGGTTGACATTCCTTTTCTTCCAGTGCTTTGACTCTGTCATACCACTCTCTTCTGGCCTTCCTGGTTTCTGAGACGTTAACTGCTGATCTGTTGAATCGGCAGTTGATCTGTTAACTGTTAACTGTTGATCTGTTAACTGAATGATCCCATGTAATGATAAGTTGCTATTTTCTTACTGCTTTCAAGATCCTTCATCAGTCTCTGGCTTTTAATAGTTTCATTATGATGTGTCTGGATTGGGATCTCGGTGAGTTTTTACTGTTTGTGTTTCATCAAACTTCCTAGGTGTGTAGATTCATGCTTTTTAAAATCAAATTTGGGAAGTTTTGGAAAATTATTTCTTCAAATATTCTTTTCGCCTCTTTCTTTTTTCCATCTTGAAACTCCCATTATGCTCAGGTTGGTATGATTGATGGCATCTCACAGGTCTCTAAGGATGTATTTATTTTTTCTTTATTTTCCTCAGGCAGGATAACAATTGACTCCTCCTCAAGTTTGCTGATTCTTTCTTCTGCTGTTCAAAACTTCTGTTCAACCCTGCTAGTAAATTTTTCATTTCAGTTATTGTGTTATTCAACTCTATATTTTTTAAAAAAATTTTATACTTTTTATCACTTCACTGATATTCTCTGGTGAGACATCCTTTTCATACTTTCCTTTAGTTTTTTGGACATGATTTACTTTAGTTCTTTGAACATATTTAAAGTGTTTACTGGGCTTTCTCATTTCTTTGTGTAACCTGTACTTTCATGCAGAAAACTGAGCATTTTAAATAATATAATATTGCAACTCTGGAAATTAGATACCTCCCTCCAGGGTTTGTTATTATTTTTGTTGTTGCCATTTATTTCTTTAGTGACTTTCCTGATTTAATAATGTAGCGTGTATTCTTTGTCATATATGGCCCCTGCAGTCGTGGCTTGGATAACTTACTGGTAGACTAATGATTGGACAGAAATGTCTTTAAACACCTGTAACCATTATTAAGTCTCCTAGTTTTGGGCAACAGACGTGTGTGTGTGTGTGTGTGTGTGTGTGTGTGTGTGTGTGTGTTGGGGCTTGCCTTCAGCTCTGCTTTAGCCTTTCACTTCTTGCTTACACAAGGTTCCAGGTCAGCCTGAGGATGAGTATCTGATGTAATGATACTTTTGAATAATAAAATACAAGCTATTATCATATTTGTGGTTCTTTATCTGTCACTGTTCCCTCACTAGATTTTTGTTCTTTACAAGCACAGGCATTTCCTGACTTATAAACATCTAACTTACATGTAAACACTTAGATGCCTTAGACCTGGCAGCCACTACCAGGGGGCTCATGTTGAAAAAACAAAAAGAAAAAATAAGAAAAGAACTTTGAGCTTTTAGAGCGTTTGTGGTTTCATAAGGAAAAAATTCTTCAAAAATCACCAATAATTTGGGGTAGCATTTCCTCAAAGTGAGATTCAAGAACTACCTGTCTCAGAACTCAGAATTATTTGGGATGTTTTAACAATTTAGGTTCCTGGCTCCATCCCAAATCTTTTGATTTAGATTATCTAGGATGGAGTCCAAGAGTTTGCATCTTTAACACTCCCACACCCCCAGGTGATTCTAATGTGCACTAATGTCTGAGAAGCTCCTTAGGGAAGATAAAGCTGTAGGTGTGTTCACAGGAAGGACTGACGGCCTTGTGATACAAACTGTTCAAATAGTAGACTTTCTCCCACTGATTTTTTAAAAATTTCACTTTACTTTTATATTTACTCAAATTCCACTAATTAGAGATTTATTTGCATCCTTGAGGATACTTTTCTTAACAGTTGCCACAGGTAAAGGACTCACACTTACTCGTACCTTTCTAAAAATTAGTTCAATGAGATTGTGTTTAATCCAAACTACTGGACCAGATGATTCACGATGACAGAAGGAAGCTTTGTTTGTTGTTTAATTTAATGATAAGGTAGATACTTTTAATGTGATCTGAAGGCTTTAAGAGAATAGGCCTGCATTAACTTATGCAATAAAAGCATGGGTTGAGGGTGAGGAGTCAGAGAGGTTACTAGATCAGCCAATGGGTATATTTGCCCATATCAAAACACCGTGTCTAGGGCTGGCCATGCAACTAGATAAGGGGAGGAAGAACTATTTTTTCCTTCTTCTCTCTACTTTTAATAGTATCTTTTTAATCAAGATCCATAATTCAAGTCTATAACATTCGTATTAAAGAATGGTATCAGCTACCCCAGGGTTAAGTAGGTTTTTTGTCTGGAGATACAGTCACCATCTAAACCCCCATGCAGAAGCTATCTTCATGGAAATACATCCTCTGGTTTCCAAATAACACACGTCCTAATGAACTTTTTGATGTAACCCATTTGAGACTTTTAGACTGGATCAAATTCAAAAATGTAATTTATGTGTTAATTTAAAATTCTAAACTGATTTCTCCCAACCATCTGTAGACTTTTAGGCCATTTCTTCTTGAGTAGTTTTATGTTAGGTCATACAGACTCAGTATTGAAAAACATTTAGGGGAATATATAGATTCTTACAAAATTTAATACATTAAAAATGAAACAGGATTTAAAAAATTGTTTCATGTTTTAGGTTTTTACTGTTCTGACTTGCCTCTGTTAATGAGAGTAATCAAGAGATTCCTATCCCCTTTTTCATTCAACCCCATATAGGATAAAATTATTCTGCCCTAGGTCTCTAGAATTCCATTATGAATGAGCAGGCTAGTAAATCGCATTTCTTATTTCCTTCAAGGTATTGCGCAGCGGTGCACAGCTATCAAGTACCACTTTTCTCAGCCAATCCGCTTACGAAACATTCCTTTCAATTTAACCAAGACAATACAGCAAGATGAATGGCACCTGCTTCGTAAGTATCTCTGGGAAAGGGTCAGAGAGGAAATGGTATCTTTCTGAACAAAAAAGTGTTCCCACCACCCTCTCAGGTTTGGGCTGAAATCGAGTGTTTATCCAATGTGTGCCTCTGGGCCCCCGAGGACTTGGTCAGAGACGCCGAGAATCATTTCACTACGCTCTGGGCACAACTTGTTTACAAACCAAATGTGTGAGACTCGGGTATGAGACTCTGTGAGACAGAGCGGTGTGCCTGTCTGCCCAGGTGGCAACTGAACACAACAGGCGACTCAGCCTTTTCTTTACTAAGTTGTTGGGGAACGGGACCTGTCCTCCCACTTGTCTAACACACCAAGGAGATTTTCCCTTCCATACTCTCATTTTTGTTTATATGCTATTTATTTTAGCTGTTGTGTTTATCTCAGATCTTGGTATTTCTGCTAAAAATCTCCTCATGAGTATATGTCATCGTTTTCTCAGAGGGTACCTGTTACCTCTACATCTCAACGGAAGGAATTGCTCTTTTTCACTGTCAGGAAAATGTGAAATTCTAGAAAGGATCATGTGATGTGAAACTACAGAGGGCTGGTATTTACCTGGAAACTCTTAATCTAAGCTGTCTACTGATAGCTCACAAAAGTAGAACGCGGCGCTGAATTCTGCTCAGTGTTTCCCCAGATCAGAAGTTGACGTTGTCATTTTTCCAGTGCAGAAAAGCAGCAAGGGCTGCTGTGATTGTGTTTGGTGGTGAAAGCTGTATGGAAGACCAAGCAGAGTCTCATTCTGCAATAAATTACTCTGTGGAGCCAAACACTGGGATTCAAACACATATGTGTTAGTCAGCTTTTTGTTGCTGTGGCAAATACCTGGGCAGAACAACTTAGAGGAAGAATGGTTTTTGGTTCATGGTTTCAGAGGTTTTGGTCCACGGGTGGCTGGCTCCAAGGCAGAAACATCATGGTGAAAGGGCATGATGGAGGAAAGTTGCTCAGTTAGTGGCAGTTGGGAAGAACAAGAGGGGCAGGGTCAGGATATGGTCCCCAGGGGCACACCTCCAGGGATCTGCTTCCTGCAACCATGCCCCCGCCTCCCTATAGTTTCCACCCATTCAAATTCTTTTTTTTTTTTTTTTTTTTTTT